>VZTT01049010.1:26725-44208 GCA_013400855.1 Buphagus erythrorhynchus
TAACAAATGACAGGACAAGAGAAAACGGCATCAAGTTGCACCAGGGGAAGTTTAGATTACCATTAGGATTTTTTTTTTTCCACAGAAAGGGTTTTAAAATATAGGAAAAGGCTGCCTAGGGGTGTCTAGAGTCACCATCCCTGGAAACGTTCAAAAAACTTGTGGATGTGGCACTTAAGGACATAGTTTAATGGTGAGCATAGTGGCAGTGCAAGGCTGGTATTGGATTTAATGATCTTAAAGGTCTTTTCCAACTTTATCAATTCTATGTTTCTATGATTTTGCTAGCAGAAAGGCCAGCAAGACTGTATCTGTCTTGGTCTCCTCTGCAAAGTCTCTTTTCTAATCTGAGCTGCAATAAGCAGAGTGATTAAGGTTGCATTTACCACCTTCTTATGGCTAAGTTTTATGTTTTCTCAGCAGCAGGCATTTCTTCATAGCATTCTCTGTATGAAAGATTTTTTAATTCAGTGGAAGGAACAATTCAATTTATTTTTTATCTGCAAGAATGCATTAGCTTAATAATTTACGTCGGCTCCCTTGGCTTCATGACACTGTTTTCAAGAATGCAAACAGAGCCAGCCACACTGCAGCTGCAGGCTTGTAAATACTTCCCTAACAAAGCAGCTCTACTCCAGCTAATGAATCTTGGGGAAGCCAACACCACAGCCCCAGCTACAAATGGAATTCATTACATAAAAAGAAAACTAGCAAAACAGCCTGCACCATTTCCTTGGGCCCTCTGAAGACATGCCATTGCTGTAGATCAGCCTGGGCTGAGTCAGAGCTCTGTGCTGTGCTGTGGTGTTATATATGTGTTTGTGTACAGCTATCCCCACGGAACACGGGAACAGCATGTTGGAAATCTGCTAAGGATTTAGAGGTGTCTGTCTGAGGGACAGAATAGGACAGAATGTGTCTGAGGCACACCCCCCACACCTTGTGGCAGAGGGCTGTGGTTATGTGGCTGCCCTCATGGCAGGGCACAGGGGATGTGGGATCTGTCAGACCCCCTCAATATTACATCCAAACCTCCCAGAAGCTCCCCTGCAGCAGGAGGAGGATATTACACCTGGCTAAACAGAAAGGGAAAAAACATCTTGCCCAAGTCCACAGAAACGACTTGGTGGAAGAGCCAAGCACAGAGTAAAGCAGTTTTGACTCCTCGTAATTTGTTTTAATCAGTAATCACAATGTGTCATGAATGTGTGATTATTATGCCTTCATCCATAGCTCTCCAGCACTTGGTGTCTCAGAAATGCATTACAGGTTTAATTCCTCTCACAATTACGCCAGTTTTACACGTGTCACAACTGGAATTGCTCTCAACTTGCCCCTTTGTTGCTGTGAAGAAAAAGCAAGATTTATATGCCATCTAGGGAGAAATAAATTTCGGTACTACAAGTTTATTTGACTTCTGACTAATAAACAAATGTAGATTGTGGACTGAAATGAATTATAACAGGGGACAAATGATTTATCAGCAGAGAGAAAATTTATCATGACAAGAATTCATATAGATTATTCTTGTGTGAGTTTCAGGTAGCTGTTCATTTTTTAAATCATTACTAAATCATTCAAAATTAGTAAGCCTAACAAAAAAAGCCATCACATTGCATTTCTAGGGGATAATATTTGTAGGGTGTACCCTTTGTATGCACTTCAAGCCATAGCCTGATGTAGTGAATTATGCACATTTCTTGAACTCAAGTGGAATATGGCTTGTTAGATTACATGTTGCAGTGTATCCAGTACTCTAAAACCTGAGAGTATCAGCCTACCAATAGATTGCATCCTCTACATTCACATTATTGAGTGATTATTGATTAATGAAATAAATGGAAATCTTTCACCAAAAAATTGGAGGCAGTCCTTCCTGAAATATGCAGGAGGAAACCCTTGACCTGTACATCTTCGGAGTTATACTAGTTTCATATTTAAATGATAGCTAAAGTGATAAATTACCATAATCACCCTACCTTTATAATTTCATTTTTTACTTGGTAGCTTATAGAGCTGGCTGGATAACTTTTTCTAATAATGTTTGCAGTGAGTTTTACTCACATTTTTCATTAATTTATGGGCTTCAAGGCTATGTAAGTCTCCTCATACTGCACAGTTATTACTCACATACCTGTTTTTCCATTGAAGAGTAGTAGCACCTACTTCCTTAACTGTGTCCTGGTAAACTCAAACTACGCTTAAAAAAGTATTTACTGTGCACACAGACAAAAGGATGGCTTTCATATAAACATATAAATAAACTTTTATTTCTTTTTAATGTGTGGCAACCATCAATATGACTGAGAGAAATAAAACAAGATAACTGTAACATATAAATCTAGCACATCTCTCCTTGGGACAAATAACGTTTGGGAGCAAAGAAAGGATTTTAAAACACAAAGATCTTGTTTTTCCTGAGGAAGACACTGATAACCTTGACAGCCACTTTTTGCTCATTTACGTTCTTCAAGCCAAGCAGGGATGACACCAAAGCACAGAAAAAAACCTGTAATTTAAGCAAGTAAGTAAAAAGAATATTTTAAACCATGTTACAATAAAGAACGCAAATCCACTTTATCTGCAGCAGGCACAGGATCAATAGAGAGACAGAAGGAAACAAGCAACTTCATTTCCACCTTCTGAGCAGATCTGCATGGCCAGAAGCCTCCACGTGGGGAGGGAGACCTGGCTCCACCATCAGGTGACAGGGTCAGTGCTGGCACAGGTGTCCTGGGCAATGCCCTGTGTGACACAGGGACAGAGCACAGGGCACACTGCTGCTCCTCCCTCACCTTCTAGCCTAAGGCTCCGTTGGCTGGTGCCAATTTTCCACTTCTGTGTCCCTCTCTAGGAGTTCCTAGGATGGGGATTGTGTCCAAGCAACTCTTCCAAACAGCCTTTTGTGAGCTTTTCCTCCATGAACTTATCCCAAGGAAACCAAGGTGCCTCAAGCTGCCCTCCCAGCCTCCATGGCACCCAGCAGCACGGGATCCCTCGTTTCAGTCCTGTGGTATCCAGGGATCTCCCATTCTCAGAGTCTGAGACAGGCTGTCACCTTTCTTCTGCCACCATGCTCACCCTGATGGTGCCACAGACAACCAACCATCTTCCCAGAACTTCAGGGACCTGCCTTGACTCCAGAATGAGGCAGCCAGAGAGATCCAGACCTCCTATGGAGATGGATATTCCGCCCGATGTGTCACGGATGCTTTGGAAGCTGCTTATGGATCACAGGCACCTGCTGATTATAAATGTTGTGCCACTCTTCTCTGCACCCTGTTGATGGGGTTGACAAAGAAAATTAATATCATCCTAACGTTTTAAGAGAAGGCTGCTGAATTCTCCTCTGATCAGATGTCGTGATTCTGCTTACAAAGCCAGGGGATATAAAGTTAAATTTTTCTTCGTTTCATAATAATTAAAGATTTAAAAAATAAATTTCTCTAAATAATATATTGGATGGTTAAGAGATCTGGATGCAGAGATGAAAGATGAATTAAAATAGCATTTAGAATGGTTCTTTTTCTTCCTTGGAGGAAATTAAAATTAAAATAATCAAAGCCATGATCAGGATAACCTGATTTTTAGTTAAAGGGAGATTTTAGGAATGCCCTTGTTTCTAATACGATTCTGTCCCAGTGCCTGTGCTCTCCACTCAGAGCAGTTTGGGTTTCTGAACTCTATTCCTCTGTGGCCAGGGTGGTGCTTTAAGTGTTTTCCAGACATTCTGTCTCCCTTCATTTTCATCTCTCCCATTTTGTCTCTTACATTTCATTGTAGGGGATGCCTTGTGTTCTACTGTCATATCTCAGGAATTCTGCACAAATTGATACAATTGGCAGCCATCACCTATATATTCCCCTTAATTGAAAACCATATGGAGCTCACAGGAAAGTAGTAATACCCACTTTTCTCTTGTCTAGTTAAGGCCTTTGCTTCCAAACTTGAAAAGCAGCTCCACAAGGCAGGCAAGGTCAAGAAGAAAACTGATCTAATTATCCCATAAATCTTCAAATAACAAGAACTATCAGGCTCTGTATATATAACACAGAAGTGACCAAAAGACTTTAACAGTATGGGATCTTGCTTGGTAAGAGACTTCAAGAGACTATGGTTGGAATTAATTTATTTAGGACAAGGAAATGAATCACAAAATACAGCCAGTGCTACCATACTGTGAAAATCCAGCACATAGGCACTACTTCTGGCTGTCTTTTAGATCCTCTTACATTTATTTTAACTAGTTGGACAAACATTCAGGCCGAAACTTTCTAGCAATTGAAGGTTTTTCAAGGTGAGGGGTGAGGAGAAACAGGTTAAATTAAAGCAATGCAGGCAGCTCATTCTGAACATGAGACTGAAATCAGCACATCACAGACAGTAACAAGAAGGTTGATTCCAAATTTCGATTAGGTGTGTCACAAATTTGAGGTTGCAAAGGCAATTTGGATGACACATCCAGGCTGAGGGGTTTTCAGAGTGAGGAATGCCTTCTGCTGCTTCAAATAAGGGCAAGTCATAAAACTTGTGCTTTAAAATCTGCTCAGCTATAACAGACTGAAGCAAAACAGATAAATTATATTAAATATCTGTCTATGGTGAGCACACAAAAAGGCCTCCAGGAAAAAGGGCTATGAACAAATAGTGGGAAGAAACACAGGGTGGTAGATTAGGGCAGAGGGAAGAGAGAAAACACACTGAAGATGGTGGTGAAGGACAGGAGATGTACATCCCTCCCAAGCCTCAAGCACTGTGCAAGCCTCATGGATACCAGGAATGCTCATGGCAGCCCCAAACATTCCAAGCAAAGAGTCACTAACTAACCCAAAAAACCCTTCTAGTTAGAATGCACTGGAGGCACATACCTTCAGAAGAGGAATCAGGGAAGGATTTGAATAGCACAATCTTTTCTCAAGGGTGGTTTATTGCAGGTGTAAGGTCTACAGTGATCAGGGTAAACAGTCACTGTCTTTGGGGGAAAAAAATATTTAAAAAAAAATTGGAAGCATATCCTTCCTTGAAAATTTGGTTTCCTTTAAGACAGCTGGTTTCCATATTTTGGCTGAAATGCATATTTATTGAGTTTTTCTCTAGCTCTTCACATCAATGAACCCAATAAAACAAAAGAAATAGCCCACAGGGGGAGTGCCCTAAAATTTATGACTCTTCAGTACTTTATCTTGCATTCTCAAACATATTTTTCACTAAGTATCAAGTCCTTTTACTAAATAAAATACAATTTAATCGACAGAATATATTATAATCTGTTATAAAGGCAATACTTAAACCTGAGATGAGGATTCAGAAGAAACAACCTGAAACAAAACAGGATTCACCAGGCAGCATGGAGTTCACAATTTGTTCACAGCCATAGCTTCAATCTGCCACTTCATGTATCACAACTCCCACCACACTCTATTTTGAGAGCTGAGGTGGGATTAAATGAACACACAGATCATGAATCAGGTTTATTGGGGCTTTTTTGCATATGGGTGGATTTCACCTGCAGAGCTTCATATTTTGTATATTTTACATAAAGAGAGGGTGACCATGTTTCTTCCTTCTGTTGCCTCCTTTATGTAAATTTTAATATATGTTAGCACACAGGAAATACGAATAATGATCTTACTTTTGAGAAAACAAATAACAACTAGAAATAAAATATGCTGCCTGTATTGGAGGAGAGCAGGAATGCATCAGAATGAAGTTTGACTGCAAAGAGCCTGTAAATTTTAAATGATAATCTCTACTTTATGTGGCTTAGACAATAGTAATTACAGCCATTTTTGTGAACAGTATTTGTCCAGCTATGTAAAATGAAACTGCACTAATGAGATGTATTTGAAATCAGTGGGACAGCATTATGAGGAAAATAGCCATTGTGCTCCCTTGTTTCAGCTGCATGTGAAACCAGTTCAGAGGCTTAAATTGTATGAGGGAAAAAAAGCAGCAAACCCTTGCCGTGTGCTACTTAGCACACACTGTGACAGTGATAAATTCCCTCAGTGGTTCTCAGGTGCCCTGTTATTATCTTTAACTGCCTTCCAGCCTGTCAATCTTCTGCTTCCAGATGGTGTTGGTCATTCACACTGGCAAAACCTTGCTTAGAGGGACTTACACTTTGTGCTGGTAATAGGTGTTTTATCTTCCAGTGGGTTATTTGCCCACCATTCTTGTGGAATTCCACAAAAGAAGCATCTCTGATTATCTGACAATTTATCTTTTGTACGGATCTTGTTGGAAATTGAGTTACTAGAAGGAGTTGGTTCTTTCAAAATGGAATCTCTCCCTGAGGCTTTGAGGGCAGGATAATAAGATTTCATCTTCTGCATCTCAGAAAGCAGGGGACAGGAAAATACCTACACCTCCAGAGCTCTTGACAGGGAACACCAGAAATTCTGTACACAGCACATCCTTCTGAGGTATCTCCTACTAATTTAATACTGAGCTGGCCCATACAAAAAGTTATATACCCCTAATCTCCATGGGATCTCAGCCATGTTGTGTATTTCCATACAGTTACCATTTATTGTGCAGAACACTCGAGGCAGGATATTTTTATTTTCTCATTTACTCTCAAATAAAACCATGCTAATTCCTCCTTGACATCACCCACTCCCTAGTGGGAACCCCTTCTCGTGGGCCAAGGCACCACCAGTGCCACTCTGTGCTGGTGACACGTCACTGTCCCACTGTCCTGGAGCTACACCTGAGTTATGTATAGGTAAGAATAAAATGGTAAAAATTTCATCATCAAAAATGGCAAGCATTCCATCAACTCTTCATTTCATTTCGTGAACTTCACAATATCCTGACACTTTGTTCCCAAATACTTTTGAAAACAATATAATAGAAAGGAAATGGACTTTTTTAAAAATCCAGAATATCAAATGTCAAGTAAGTTTTTGCATAAATGCTCTGCTGCATGGTGATGTAACGAACAGTTTTCCTTAGTAAAGTTCAGTTTTGTGTAAAGAGATTAAAGTATTTAATCAGTAGGATTAATAATAGCTGACTCATTGAAAAGAACACTCTATATTGAAGAGACATTCTTCTTATATTTAATAGGCTAAATAAAATAATTTCCAGAATTCCTAGACAAAAGTAAAAAAAGATAAAATATTTTCCATTAAAAGGTTAGGACTGTGGAATTCTCTAAATCCTACAGTCCATGCCATGACTATTGTTTTTGGGATTGATTTGTTAATTTTTTTAAACTGTTTAAAACATCTAAAGCTTGGACAAATACATCAATGCCTAAAAATGGAACAGGTGCTGCCCACCTGAAGCCAGAGGGAGAAGAGGAGAAAGCTCTGTTCCAAGAAAAAAACAAAAAAGGACAAAGACATTGATGCCTCTGAGGTAGTGTAAAAATATCTGAAATTCAGGTGGCCTTTTTAAACTCAATGCATTTACAAGTCCTCTTAATATGACACATTTTATTTTATTTTGTTTTGTTTTGTTTTATTTTATTTTACTTTTAATGTGATTCTCAAGGCCTTAATAAGTTACTTTTTAATAAAGGTAGTGATCTGAACCACTCTTCTGAGAAAATATGTAGGAGTTTTATGATTGGACTTGATGATCTTAGAGGTCTTTTCCAACCTTAATGATTCTGTGATTTCAGGGTTTTAAGAAAGTCAAAAACAGCATCTCTGGGGGAAAAAAGCCAAACACATTTCTTGGGTTTTTTTTTTATCCTGCTGGCCAGAATCCATTCTTTTACTAGAACTAAATGAACTGAAGGACTGTGACAGCTCTCTCTAAACCAAGTATAATATTGCATGTATCTTCTACTCAGCACTTTCCTGTTTAGAGAACACAGAATAGAGAAAACAGTTAAGAATGGAAATAAAACAAAACCTACTAATTACAATAAAGTCTTCAGAAGATAAATCAAGTTATCTAACCCAAATATGATTTAAGATTTTTTTTTTTTCAGGTCATATCAGTAAAAAAGTTGCTCCCAACCTCTGTCAACCCAGGAGGGACTGGAAGTGCTGATACAGGGCAATAGGCTCACCACAATGGCTTTAAAATATGCTAGTTTTAGGTCTCATATAAAACAAGAACATTTGTTTTCACCTTTTCTCCTTTATCTGAAGTACACCTATCCCTTCACGTAAACTTGTTCTCAGTAATAAGGTCCTGTTACCTCAAAACCCATTTTCCCCTTTCTGCAAGGGGAAAGATGCTTTTATACTGTTTTCATAAGGAAAAACGAAAAAACTCACTTACAAAAGCTAGAGAAAAACAAGCAAAATAATGAAAAATATAATTAGTAACACTTATAGGAATATTGGAAATTAATAGTAGAAGGTTACCTTCATTTCCCATATTTTTTCTTTTTTTTTATTTCAGTAAAAACAGACAATTTAGAGCTAACTTATCTGTGAGTTTTTTTCTTTCTTTTTTTGCCTCTTTTTGTAAAAACATGAGGGTACATTTTTACATTATAGGTTGTTTAATTTTAAGTTTTTTAAATTTTAAGCCCCATGTCTTACTTGACTGCAAAATAAAATGGCCCTGGTGATCCAGTTTCCTGGCTCCTCCTTTTTGACAATAACTCCATTATGCATATTGCACCCAACAGCTTGATCTTTGAAGATGTAAATCTTTGTACCTAGACAAAGTTATTACTAAGTTCATTAAAACACTGCCAAGTGTAGGATAGAACCTTTCTTTCTTGGCTGAAGGTCTGGTCACAGAAGGTTTTTATTGCACAAACCTCCCACAGTTCATCACATAGAGGTATTTTGAACTAGCTGACACCACCAAATCTACAGGAGAGAGAAAAAAAATACCAAATAACAAAAATAGCATGTTTTATGTAAAAACCTTCAAAAGCCCCCTCTCTTCCATTAGCAATATTTCAATCAGAATGAGATCAAAATCAGATCATAAATATTCATAATTTTAGGCATGACTATTACACCATCTTTAGCAATTTTTTTATATATACTTTTTAAAGCCTCAAACTGTTCAATATAGGATATTTGGCATTTTTTTTTCAGGATATGAATAAAAATGAAGTTAAAACATACTAGAATTAAGGCTAGCTTACCTGAATCCTAGAATTCCTCTACCTGCCAGAGGTAATTAAATTTGTCTACAAATCTGATGTCAGACTTTCTTACAATCAGCAACAGACATGGAAAATCAGAACGAGTATCATTACACCCATCAGTGTCTCAGAGGCAATAAGAGAAAATTTAAAAAAAAATAAAACAACAAAAACTCTATGAAAATATTTGTACCCTGTGTATGAAATTTGCATGATTTGGTTTTATGATAGAGTTTGGGGAGCCAAGCAGAAAAAACTTTTAAGGTTTTGGGTTACAGCAAACAATGTGTGCATTTACACTCATATTAAGCTTTGTAAAAATACTTTTTCTTCAGCAAGAAATACTCATACAGAAAATCCTTTCTGACACCGTTTAAAATACGTTAATTTTTCACTCTGCCATTATTCTAAGGGTTTGTATTGTTGGGTGGGTGTTTTTTCCCTTGCTCTTTATCATTCCATTTATTTCACCAAAACTCTTAGGAGGGGTTGCAGAAGTAATTCGTAGCCACACAACAGCTGGTTTAGATTTTGTCAGGATTTCTGTTACATTTTAGTGTGCTTTCAGATTATGTTGTCTTGTGCTTAATGTGTGTAATCCATGTCTGTATTAAGAGGATACTTGACCGCATTTAGTGTAAATAGCAGTGCCATCCAGTTGCCTGAAAACAACCAGTAAATCAGCTTACAATTAGCGTGCTTCCCTTCATCCCAGGGACGAGCACTGATTCACAGGGCCAGGGGTCACAAAAGCAATGCTTTTAATTAAATAGAACGCCCTGGTTTGCAACCAAATGCAGGCCTTGAATTCTGACACACTTAAATTGAAAGATGGATAATCCCAGCAGTCTTTGAATGGGTAATGCTGTAACCAGGAATAGGTTGAAAAAGCATTTTTATTTTTTTTTTATTTTAGAAATAATAATGATGACAATAACAATAATAATAACAATAATAACAATGATGATAATAATAATAATAATAATAATAAATGCTGAACTGGTATATTTTAGGGTATGGTACAATGCAGCTCCTTTAATCCCTTTCAGATGGTTACCAATACATTAGCAGCTGCTATGTATTGGCATTAGAAATACCAATATTAGAATACATTGGAATTATTAGAGATATTAGAAAAATATTTCTATTTTTAGAAATTTAGAAATAGAAATATTTTTTAGAAATAGAAATATCTTTTTTCTATATTAGAAAAAAAATAGAATTAATTTTGCTCTATTAGATTAAAAAAAAAAAATTCCTACGATTTTTTGTCACTTGCAGGGGCTTTTGTCAGAAACGCAGCTCTGAATCAATGTGCATTAAATATTCCTATTTCTAAGTGCCTCGTGCCTCTTCCCAGCACAAAGAAGAGGAAGGAGGGGGCAGACCAAAGTGACGTTAGTTACCTTGGCATCTCCAGTACTCCCCAGAAATTGAGTCATCCCCAGCTTGGCCCCAGTGCTATTCTGAGCACTAAAGGCACAAGGTGCACAGCATCTGAGATGGAATGCATTCAGCCAAATCACCTCCCTGCCCTGCTCCCTCCTCAGCTGGGATGTGACTGGACATGGGCAGATGCAAAAAGGCCAATGCACTGTGGTCCTTTATCTCTTACAGGCATGCATTTGGAATATAGGATAGAGCCAGGTATAAATACTCCTACCTTGTCCTCCCTCTTTTTGGCTTATTAACATTGTTTATGGACCATAGCCATCCAAAGGCAGTGCAAACAACATAGCTGCTTTTCTGTCTCACAGATGATTAATTTTTTGAGTTTTCTGCAGAGATCTTCTGTCAGATACAGGCACAGAAATACCCGGAATATTCCTTCAGAAACTCCAGGAAAGCTCTCCAGGAACAGTGCTGCAGATGAAGGAAAGAACATAAAGCTGTTTTGAATTAAACAAATCAGGCTCAGTGATGTGGCAACTTCTCACTAAACACGTTTTCTATTGCTTACAACCCTCTCTGCTCTGGAAATCTGCCTTGCACCATCATTTCAAATTATTTTGACTATTTTTTCAAATTATTATCAAGTGAGCTGCCACGAAGGAGCTGCACACAGGCATTGCTGCAGACAGCATTCCACAGAAGGCACAAGTTACTGCCAGTGAGAAACAGAGGCTTTTGCAAATGCAGTCGAGTTCTGAATGTTTTTATTTTCTACCACACAGGAGAGAGAGAGCCCAATTTTCTGGGGTCCTTGTGTGGAAGCTTTACCTGGATGCTCTGTGCTCACTGAGCACGCTGCTGGCAGCTTCCCCAGCTTGTGCCTCAGTCATTCCCACCCCAGACACCCACTGGGGTGTCCTGTCACCATCACACACCCAGGGGGTGACCCATCATCAGGCACACCTGCTGAGGTCACCTGTCACCATCTCACACCCTCTGACATCACTCACCACCATGGCACACGTCGGAAGCAGAGCTGGGAAAGGGAGGTGAGCACTCATGGAGCAGCCCAAGAGAAGGGATGTCCACACCTGCCTCCACACCAAAGACTGCCCAAACTACCCCTAGGCTTTGTCCTGCCAAGTTTTAAAATCTACAATAGTCACACTGCAAATCTGGAAACTTCGTTTAGCAAGAAAAGCTGATTATTGCCGTTTTTTTTATATTCTTCCAGTCTGTAATACAAAATTATTTTCTTCTCGGCTTCTTTCCTAGATAGGACTCATTATATTTAAATGACTACCCTGTGACTAGCCAAACTGTAATGATTGTGAAGATGAACAGTATAGTTTAGATTGTGACAAATGAGCTCCTTGTGGCAGTTACAACCAGTTATTAAAAAGTTTAGCTT
Source organism: Buphagus erythrorhynchus (assembly GCA_013400855.1). Classification (NCBI taxonomy): domain Eukaryota; kingdom Metazoa; phylum Chordata; class Aves; order Passeriformes; family Sturnidae; genus Buphagus; species Buphagus erythrorhynchus. The sequence continues at coordinate 38,596 of VZTT01049010.1, forward strand.
CCTTGCAAAAGTTTATTGTGATGCTCATGAAACTGATTTTTTACCTAATGGCAAAAATTCACAAAGCAGTAAACAACACCTGACTGTAAGTCTGCATAATGTCTAAAAAGCTGCCATTAGGTGCCATCTATTATTATATTATTTGTGCTTTGTTTCAGATGCCTGTATTTGTAAATATGTTATTTACTACTTTTAATATGAATGCCTGACATTTCAATGGAATATGCTGACAGACTCTTCATGTCTCTGGAAAGTTAACATTACACAAATCAAGTAAGCTTTACAGGAACTTCATTTTATAAGTGTAAGCAATTTCTATAAATGTCAGAATATCTCATTTCATCATTCTGGGAACCAAATGCTTTCCATTTTAATTTTCTTTCAAAATTTATATTTTCAAGTTTTAAAGCATTAGGTAAGTTTTCCAGTAAAAGATGTTAAAGAATTAAGATGTTTCAGTCAATAGTTGCCTATTATTTTGTCTTATGCAGACGTATATTGTGAATTTTTTTGCTTCCTTTGAGAAAGAAACTGAACTCCAAGAGTCTGTCATGCCTTCACAGCCACGATTATTTTATTTGCTTTAAAATTAGCCCCTGCAATAATGGGAGATAGATCTAAGGGCAAACAGGCTGGGAAGGAGTGGTTGAATGTTACAGTCAGATAAACTTTAACACATGGCAGATTCTCATGCAGGCTTTACACCTAATACTCCTGAGCATCTTACAGCTAAAATACAAAGTAGTCTGTGGTGTTGTTAGGCTTTAATACTTTCAAAGACACATTGAGTGTTAATGGGGTCCTCTGGACTTAAGGCTTTGTTGTTTATTATACCCAGACTGCCTGGGTGTTCTCTAATGACATTCTCTAATAATCACCTAATTCCTGGCCTGCTGTTAAAGTCAGAAACCCCGGGATTATCTCCACCCACCTCCCTGCCTGGAGCAGCCTCCCAGCTTCAGCAGAGAGTCATATCCCTCCCAAAACCATGCTCCAGACCCCAAAATGTGCTCACACACTGCCTCCCATCAGCATCTCTGGGGCACAGGAGCACAGATGGAAACAGGAGACCAAACAGCACAGCCTGGGTGCCAAACCCCCTTGCATTCCTCATTTCTGCAGCAGAAGGGCAGGGCTTCCCAGCCCTGATGGAGAGCTGCAGCCTGCCAAAGATCCCAGTGCCCAAGGAGCAGAAATGAGGAGCCTGAGGCAAGGAGCAGAGTGTAGGAAATTGCACAGGCAGCCAAAGAGCCCAAAGTGAAAGCTGAGGACAAATGGAACTTCCATTAACAATGTTCACTTGTCATCAACACAAAATTCACTCCTGGAAGCAAACAGCAAGCAGGGCTTGGGGTCAGGAATTGGACCCCGTGCTTTATAAATGGCTCTGGTGGCTGGCTTTACTGGGCAGCTGCCTGACAGGAGCAGGGAGAGGTTATTTATACAACCAACCAACCAAAATACACCCAAAAAACAAACAAAAAACAGCCAACTGAAAAAAAAACCATAAAAGAAAAACAAACAAACAAAAAACAGCCAACTGAAAAAAAACCCATAAAACAAACAAACAAAACCAAAACATAACCCAACAACAACAAGAAAAACAAAACAAAACAAAACAGAACGAAAAAAGGGGTTTTTCCAGGGTAATGTTTACTCTGAAGCATATGTAAAACCATTCCTCTTTTGGTTTCCTACCACTGGAGCAATGCTGTTCTCATTTGTACATACTAAAATTGAAATAGTGATAGCATCAAAGAGTTAATGCCACTGTTCCTGACTCTCACAAGGCAGATCTGTTCCTCTTCACAAGGGTATTTTTCAGTCTTCTGTCATCTGAATCAGCAAAAAAGTTCCCACTACCTCTCATGGCATGGGACTGGGACACCATAGCACTGCAAAAAAGAGATTAATCACAGCTGCACATGCAAGTATTCACAGGCATTTTAAAATGAAATTCATAATCATGATTTTCTAAATGTTTCTAATAGATTTGTCTCAGCTACAGAACGAAAACATCCCAACACCACCTCCCAGAACTGTATCAGGTTTTACTCTCAGATGCTACAATTTAAGATCTTGAAAAGGGGATTTTGAATAAACTTAAAGGTTCCTGCCAAGTGTAAAAATCTCATTGGAATTCAGTCAAAGACAAGTGCCTCACCCAATAAGAGGACTTGAAAATTGTGACATAAACTCAAAGGCACACACCAGTTTTTATCCTATGTTTTTTCAATTCAAGGAACAATGAATAGCATCCAAAAGTGCCATATTTTGTAAGGGGTTTTGTTTGTTTGTTTGTTTGGGTTTGTTTTGCTTTTTTTTGTTGTTTGTTTGCTTGTTTTTGGTAATACACACAGTAATAACCTCTTACAAATCTAGAGGTGGCTGATCTCAGAGGTATCAGGGGGAGTTCATCCCAGAGCTGCACAGGGACAATGAGAGGGAAGATGGTGCAGTTACAGCAGCAGCCCCAAGGGAGCTCGATTTCCTGCCCTACAGATGGCTTTCTGTACTCTACCAAAGAGAGACATTTAGGCTCATATCTTTAAAGGTTCTTCAGTACCTAATATTCATTGAAACAGCTGACTAAATGCTTTTGAAGAATTGGACTCTAAGCTTGCAGATTCCCATACGAATTAAGGTCCCTAACAAGGAGCTTAGGTAGAATTGGGGAAACTAACTCCAGGAGTCCAATTCTCAAAACCCTGCAAACCCACTTAAGTTGGTGTCTATTGATGCCTATATGCTTTCACTTAAGAATTCATTCTTGAGCAGCAAATGTTTGTTTCCATCTGCGTTGAGAATTGTCTCCATGTAGTTAAAGAAGGAAAATATTTGTGGTTATTTTCTAAAAGGAGAAATGTTCCTGCCATCTCAGAGTTACTTAACAGTCAGGAGTGAATTACAGCAGAAAAAGCAGTCATGGGTTATTTGCATACAAAAATATATCTGAAGGAGGAAGCTGTAGAAATGCCCTAGTTTTAAAATGGTAGCTCAGGTGCCAGCATGCCAAAGACAGATTCAATAGTTTCTTCAGCCTGAAGGAGTTCAAATCTGCATCTCAGGAAAATCATACAGCTCCCCAGTGTAAGGGAAAGACATGGTGAAGGGAGTGTCTCTATTTTCCAAATTTTATTTTCTTAAAAAAATCAGGTAATTTGCCTCGGAGGCAAAGCAAAATTCTTGATTGCATTGATTAGAGCATGTGGCAGGACATATTTTCTGCTTCTAATCCTGCCTCCAGAGAAAAGGTACTTAATTATTCTGCATTGCAACATTATTCTGTATATCCAGTATACATTATTTTGCATAGCCAGTATTTAAGTAGCCCTTCAAGTTTTTGGATGTTGCAAAGGAGCAGCTCCCAGCTTTATTTTCTGATGAAAGAATTTGTAAACTAACCAAAAGTGCTGATTAACGGAGCTGCCTCTCCCAGATGCCTCCCATTCTTCTCCCTACCGTGGGTACAGCTTCTTCTAGTGCTTCTTCTTCTTTGTTTGTAGGGAAGATTAATATGCAGCTCTCTGTGATCAACACTCTCTTACAGAATTATTCAGATATTCTCTCTGTAGCCCAACTCCTGATATGCTGACAAGGCATGAGATATGCCCACATGTTACATATGGCACAGTGTACATGTTTCCACTAGGTTCTTATTGTACTAAAAATCTTCAAATCCTTTCCAGGTTAAAAGTGACTAGCACGTGTCAAGCAAAAATGAAGAGCTTTTTTCGTTGTTGTTTGATTTGATAATTTGATATTTTTTTAGCCTATACCAAAGCATTTGCAGTTTCAAAAGTCATTCTCATTTAAAACGTTTCCTTTAAGTACAAATTATGAGCATGAGATTTGCTCAAATCCTCCAGCCAACTAAGAATCTCTCTCAAGAGTTAATTACAACAACTTAAGATGGAATATATTCTTTACTGGTTGCTTATTTAATTTATTCAAGACTTTATATTGCAGTACTTCCTACTTCCCTCTTTAGTATGAATCATTTTACATTTTTCCTTAGCATTTCTATTTTAAGTACAGGACTGTACCATTTCAAGTGAATGAACATCTTTGTTCTGTAAGGTTTGATAAATGAGAACATTAGATATACCCAACAGCCTAATGAAATTCCCCACCTTGGTTTGGTGCTGCAGATTGCTTATTTGATTATTTGGAGAAAAAACTCACCTTTGATAATGGCACTAAACAATGCGTGGCTTCATTGATATTTAATAGATAACAGACTTAAAACAACACTGTTGGAGTTTATCTTTTGTACCCAACAGCTGTGCAGTTTAAAAAAAACACAAGTACAATACTGTATTGTATACACTTAGTTTAAGGGATAAGAATCCCAGCAGCAGATGGCATTCCAGGCTGTCATAGCAGGGGAAAGAAAAAAAAAAAAAATAAAGCAGGGCAATAGTCTGCCTTGATGTTATAAATCAACAGACTGGTTACTGCCAAACACATGAAGATTAATATATAAAAATCTGTGAGTTATTTCTGAGAAATGAAAGTAGGAAACACCTTGGTATGGACAAAACTGTGCTTCAAACTCTGAAGTAAGTGGACAGAGAAGCCCTTATTAGCTGAAGTTTCCCTGGTCTTTCTCATTAAGTGCAATTAAGTCCCTGAACTGCGTTTTGGGGGAAAAGCTGAGGACAGATTCTCCACTCCCAGGAAAGTCCAGCTGTTGCAGTTTGACAAGGTTTGGGAATCACGGCTCCCAGGCACATCACCCCAGAGATGAGCTTCACAGCTTGACAGTGACACTGCTACAGTGGATCAGGGAGCCATGGAAGTTCATGTATCCCATGGAATCATGTTTCATTCCAGGAGACAGCCCCTCCCAGCCTTGTTGCAGCCTCACAACAGACTCAGATTAGTTGGGGGGTTTAAATCCCTGGTCAACAAATAAAGGCATATGGTATGAGAAATCTTCCTTAGAGCTGGAAGGATTAAATCAGCTGGAACAAGTACAGGCAAGAATTTGGGGCTGTTATGTTTGTTCTCTGTGACAGAGTCACTGTGCTGCAGATTTGGACAGTGACTGCTAAAGTGCTGTATGAAAACCACTTCAAACCTGAAGGCATCTCCAGCACTGTAATCACCAACATGACACAACATGGGGATTCACACAGAAGGGTACAAACACACAACACACAATAAACTAATTACTTACTTACCACAGCTTCTCTGCAGCCTTCATGCACGGGATTTTGATGAATAGGTCTCAATAAACCTTGCCTTGGCAACCAGGATATAGCTGCCAAGAATACAGCTCCCCAAAAATTAGCCGTGAAAAATTTTTCATCAATTGTATAACAAGACAAAAGAATTCAGAGTTAATTTGGACATGACAGCAGCAAACATTATCAACAGATCAGAGCACATAATAAACTCTTCTGTGGTCAAAAGAAAAAATAAATAATAGAGACACATGAAAGAAACTGGTGGAAAAGCCCAAAAATGTATTGATTCTCTGAATCCCAGTTTTGAGTCTCAAGCAGCACTCTGATATTTTAAAAAGCACCTATGAGTTTTCAGGATGATTCCCAGTCCCAGTTTTTTAGATTTGCTTATTTCTATAGACTGTTAAATGCTGGAAAAAAA
>VZTT01049011.1:1262-21474 GCA_013400855.1 Buphagus erythrorhynchus
ACAGAAGAGATGTATACTAAATCCGCTTTCATGAACAGCTTTGATGGTAGCAATGTAATGGGAACTTATTTACACAGGATAATAAAATACAGCAGAATAAGGTGTCATGCAAAATTTCAACTGTGGCACCTTCTTTCCATTAAGAACACATATGGAATGGTGGCCTTTGCTAGATGGTCCTCAGTGAAAGCAGGATGGAAGCTGCTAAGCTCCTTGACAATTAGATGAAGTCAATCCAGACTGTTAACTCTGCCTAGCTAGCACTAAATTTGTATTCTATTTCAACACAAGTTACTGGGATTTGGGATACCTACATTGTCATGGTGGCCACCTATAAATTGTAACATACAGATTGTCCACTGCCATGAATCTTTATAAATATCAAAAGTGTACCAACATAAGGAAGATATCATGTGTCCTATCGAAAGGAGGACAAGACTAAATTTTAGAAAACCTGAATTCTGTTCTTGAAGGCAATGATCACAATTTCCTTTCTGAAAACAAACAACCAAAAGACAATGGACAGGGCCTTGATATTGTCTTACTTCATATTTCTTTATAATACTTCAATGTATTTTGATCACAAGCAGAAACAACAGAAGCATTTTAGTTTTTACTGATGTTCATTGCATGTTAATTTGAATTGGTATTTCTCATGCACAGAAAAATTTACAGAAATAAAATTACCATTATGTGGATATCTTCATGGAAAATATCACTCTGAAAGCTTAATGAATGAAAGCAATTCAAGTTCCATAATGAGTATCATCTACCTCAGTTTTCCTAAACACCTTTAACTACATCTTTCATTGCAGAGTAAAGAAAAGAAAGTAAAGTCTCCTCAATACTAATCTTCTCTTGGTACACCCCTTGCTTTAGAGACTGAGGACAAGTGAATTGAAAAAGCCAAACAGATTTCAGCAATGTCTTAAGCAGACATGGCCATATGGGGGTCTCCAAAGCAAAGGCTGGCAGACACAACACAGAACAGGTCAAACTCTTTGCCCTTTGGGCAAAGAGCTAGAAGCCATACAAAATTCCATATATGAACAGTGCTGAAACATGATGGGTATAACTACTACCATGTACAATGTTCAAATCTTCACAAAAAACTGTATTTCACATAAAATACATCACAATTGTATTCAACAGTACCAGTTCCAAAAACATAATTTCTAAACCACTTCCCTTGCTGGGAAATACTGCATTTCTCTCCAGGGGTTTGTTTAAGGTGAGACCATGTATTCTGTTGTTAGTGGCTTAAAACCTAAATCCTCAGGGAATTTACAAGCTTATTTGTTCAATAAAGACAGGCATCTAGGTAGTATTTAATGGAGAAAGGACATCTGCATACTCGTTTCCTTAGGGCCAAATTCACTGCTGTGACAGAATACTTTTGAAAAGGATGAAAGTACAGCTAGGGCCAGATCATGGCAGAAGATCAAAGCACTGAAACAGCTTAGTCGGCATATTTAAGTAGCACAAAACACTGGAAAAGAGGAATTCAATTTATTTATATAGTAACAAACCTCCTCAGGCCAAGTGCCTGTATTTTTTATGATGTCAGTTATGTCTCACTTCACCCTATCTTCAGCACCCTTTTTGAGTTTCCCTATTCTTAAATATTCCAATATTGTTATTCCACATAAAACATTTTTCTGCTTTCTTCTTGCCTTCAGTTAGCAATCTGAATATGTCTGAGTAAAAGGGAAAGAGAAGTTTCCCCATATTAACATGCAATATAGAAACACCTAAGACAAAGCAAGAATTCACTTCTTGTAAAAGGCAAGTAGACAGCAATCAGGTCAATAAGAGAGAAAAAAAAAGGCCAATACCCACAAAACTCAAAAGGGAAAAAAAAAACACAGAAAACCACACTTCCAAATTCCAAAGTTATCTGGGTAATTTGTCTACATTGAAAAATGTACTTATCTTTTAGCATATCTACTAATTCTGTAATACCAATTTTTCTAAAAAGTAAGTTATTTGATCGTAAAAAGCTTATTGTTAAGATTAATGGTTTTTTTAAATTTTCTAGTAAATTTGGAAATCAAGAATATCTTTTATTTTTGGCCAATTGGCCTCACTATATAACAAGAATAGTGTTTACAAAAGTTTTGAGAGAAGAATGAAACAGATCTAGAATGTGTGTAAGTTACAGTAATAAGAGCAAATAAAAAGAAGTAGTTTAGTGATGTGACATCTGCTTCTGAAAGTGGATGCTTCAGTAGCATAGCATATGAGTGAGATTAAAAAGATTAATTGACAATAAGTCTTGCAAAAACTGGGACAAATTTGAAACATTCAATTATGCCAGTCACTACAAGTTGTTAGAGTGCTACTCACAGTGAATTACCAGCAACCACTGGAAAACTATAACCTAATAATCCTTCAGTAATCTTCCTATAGCTTCTTAAAAGATGTGGTAATACAAAAATAACTTAAAATAATTGGATACTTAATTTCTCATTTCCAGTAACTGCTAAGCTAAATCTATTTCTAATGGTGGAGAGGAAGGATAAAGAGGGGAAGCTATTACTGTGGAAATATATTTCTTAATCTACAAACAAACAGAGCATAAACTACAGCTGTTCAAATTAATTTAGAATATATCACACACACCAAAAGCACTTCAAAGAACTAAAACTATTACAGAAATAATTTGATAGATGAGTTGATGTTTGATATATTACTAATTTCACCCAGTGCAGTGAAGTCACCAGTATGTTCATATACTGTAGTTTTGGCAGCACGTGCTAAATAAAGAAAGTTGATTCAGTTATGTTCTTTATCATATAATGGCTCTCTAGACAAAATATAGTGTTATAAAAATGAAGGGTTTTCTCTGTTTACATGGAAATAACTAGCAACACTTGCCAACGTTTCCCAGATAGGTAGGAAAGGATGGAAGCTATTAGAGATTGTTTGTTCAGGTTTTTAATCACAAACTGTAATACACAGAATCTTTGGTGAAAGTTCTGTTTCTCACACTTTTACCTCCATCATGTCAGGCAGCATTGCATCTTGAGAGCAAGGTAAGTTTAAAGATAAGAGAGCAAACCTCTCCTGCCAGCCTCCTTGAGATTCCCAAAATAAGCAAAGCACTGGGGGTCTCAGAGATTTTAGCCAGATCTGTTCACATGGGACATCTTAGTCCATTTTAACTCTTAAACAGAGTGCATTACTTACAGAAGTTTTGAAAAGTAACTACTAAGGTGGACAGCTAGTTTAGTTTCTTCTTGGAAAGCAGAACAGCTGAGGACAATGCCTCTGACAACTGGGGTAATGTCATGTACAGTCCACATATGCAGAGTCTGTGGACTACAAGGGGTGGAGCTCTCAAAAGAACACCTTTTTCTGTAGAAGAGTGGTACAAAACCTTCCTTCTGTCCAACACACTTCAAATAGAAACAGGCAGGGTCCAACTATAATCCCCAGGAAAAAAAAACAGCAGTCATCCTTGGCATATGGTAACAGAAAAACTGCTTCCCTGAATGTTTTGGAAGCCCTCCCTATGTCTTTGTACAGCTGATAACATTTTGAAGACTTTTTGAAAATAAAGCTTCTTGGCTTTAAAATGACTAAGCATAAAACAAGACTGACCCAAATAAAAGGCAATTTCTTTGGGAAAACAGTGCTGAACACATCTGTGAGCTCTCTGAAGTAGTTGCTAGAAATTTCAGTTGGCAAATGCTTGTAATGAGAATATGTACATTACCACTGGCTTTTTGTCAGAAGTTGTTCTAATTGACAGCTAGAGGAGCAGGGGGAAGGGATTCTTTCATACAACCAAATGTTCAAGGATTATAAAACCATTTTTTCTTTCAAAAAATCTATTAAATTTTACTATGGTGCCTTGTATTCTACTCTAAAGCTTTCTATCCATAATATTAATCTGATTTTCAGCTTTTTAAGAGATCTGTTTGTCAGGCATACAAAATACATGCAAGGAGACTGCATCTTCCCCTTCCTGCCCCTGCTCTTGGGTTTCTAGGACTGTGATACTTTGGTACCAGATTTCCAACGCAGCAGAAACTTTATTCACACAAAAATAACTGGCACAGATGCAGCCCTTCATGAATGAGACTTAACATTTTGACAGCTAGAACCATCAGCAACACTTATGCCCAATATACACCACTTTCTCTCTCCTTTACCCATTCACTCTCTGCCACAGTATTACAACCAGAAATATGCTGCCTTCTGCTGTGGCTGCACCAAAAGCAGACTGGGAGGAAAGAAAAAAGAAGGAGGAAAAAAAATAGAAGAAACAAAAAAAGAGGTATTTAAGACAATCCCCTAAAAGCAAAGACAATCTAAAGGGAGGCTTCAATGTGAATGCATCATGGCCCAAGGAAGACATAGCACAGATCATGCCACAGAATCATCCCCTTTCAACACAAAGACTTATCAGCAGGAAAATACTGTGGCATGACCTTTATAGACCACTCTACATATCCTGAGCAACACACACTTGAAAAATGTGCAACCACAATCTCCATTCTTTGTGAACAAACTTAAGGAGCACAAAAAGACTTCAGAAACTTTCTCTTACTTCTTATTTTCAATATCAACTATGAAATTGATATAGCAGAAATCAAAGACATGATAAGCAGCAAGTTCTTGGCTACAAATATTTCTTTCATTGCTACCAGGGAATACTGATGAAAACTTTCCTGATCTGTTTTAAACTCTTGTTTTTACATCAAAATACATCTTTGGTGGACAAAACACAGAACTTTTATTTGGATACTAGAAGCAATGACAGATATAGAAGTAGTCATTCACTTCCCTGTCTACTTTACATTACATCTTTCTGTTTGGGCATCCCCATAATAAGGAACCCTCTGGGATCATTTGAACTTCTGTCAGCAATGGTGGACTACAAAAATAGGTCAACAATTCAAATTTGTTTCCATGTTCCTCTTTTTGCCTTGCTGCAGATTACTGTGCCACAATTCCCAGATGAAGAGCCTACCAATGAATGAAACAGTGCTTTCAGAGGAATTGGTATCATTCCTGACACCTTGCTGTTTTAATTGGATTGTCAATGCAAAGAAAAATCTTCCTGTCCTTTCTCTTCTTCTCTGAATCAGGGGACAGTAGGAATTCTTCAGCATGTGTTTCAGAAGACTGAGTGTGACTTGCTTCTATGGTTGATTTAAAACCATTAAAGACATTTGGAAAGTAAGCTAATTACAGTGTTTACTAGATTTTATATGACAAATACCGTGTGCAATGTGCAGGACAGGATTGCTTTTGCATGCAGAATTAGGCAAATCTGTATTCTCTATGTTACATAGTGCTTATGCGTAATAGTCATACAAAAACTTTTTCAGTAATTAAGATGAATGGGATGAAGTAGCCATTGCATAGAAAGCTATCCATGTGAAATTATGTCCTTTAAGCCTAACAATAATTAACTAATAAAGTAAGGAATTACATTCTGTATTCATTAAATATGAAATGCACTAAAGCTTTTAAAAAACAGATTCAGTGGGCTTTCAATGGGCATGGCCAGAGACTACACAGCCTCACTGACGCTAAGAACTTTAAAAAAATGAAAATAACAGTCAGTCAATATAAAATGCTTTCCCCAACACAGATTTCTTTGCTGAAAGCTAAGACTGGTGACACCTCTCAGCCTGTTTACAAATGTTTGTGGGCTCTTTTTGTTCCCAGGTCTGTCTAAGGAGCCAACCTACTCCCTGGAGGCTCTCCCATCCAAGACCCTTTCTCTCACACAAAATAAGCTTCTAGACAGGCTCCATACAGGAAAGTGGTCTTAGGCTACTTAGACATTACAGAATAGACTATTCTTTTACATCAACATTGATTTTTATGTTACCATAGGATTTCTACAAATGCAACAGAGATGGGAACACCAAAGTTTTATACAATCATTCATAAGGCATCATCTTACAATATATAAAAGTGGGGGGTCTAACACTTCAGTAGGAGCAGTGTCAACTGCATTAAGAAACCTGCAGGAATATTCTTTTCTTTATACAGTCTTAAACACCAGTGAGTTTTGAGAACTTTTAGGAACAAAATAATGCTCTTCAGCACACTCTCTTTAGTCTTTTCTGACTGATAAACGGATCCAGAGAGAGTTTCCAGCCATGCATAGGCTTCAAAAACAGTTCTGTGTAACTCTCATCCCTTGGCTTGACACCTCTTGCTCTGCCTGCCTGCACTACACCAGCTCTGTAGGCTCCCCACTGGAATGGGACAAGAATTAGAGAGATATTGTACCATTGCTCCGCTTTGCACTCAATGGCAATGCTTTTCTTCCAGATCTGTTTCAAGCTGCTGAGTAACTATTTTTGTCCTCTGGACTTACCCAGCAACCAGAGTTATTTTGTCTTGCTGTTATCCAGCTTACTCACAGGCATAGGCTGATGCAGTGAAGGTTTAAAAGACCATTTTTCTTCCCTACTCCCACACACAGTGTCTAGTGCTGCCTTATCAAAGTGATGTAAGATCACCAACTCACTCCCTTCTTCAATATTTTAGACACTAGAGATTTTTCAGTTTTAAAGCCTGAACAAGGCTGGTTAAACACCTGGTTAAACACTGGTGCACTGGTTAAACAACTACATGTATTTGCATGCCCAAAGTCTCACACAACGGAAAAGCAAAGGTTTCACCCTCCAAAAAGAACTCCCATTTTTTCAATGGTGCTCCACAGGGCCTAGTATCTATAAAATGTAAGTCTAAATCAAGATTTATTAGGCTATTCAGGCCTTTTAGCTTCTCTCACATAAGGCTTGTTTATTTGTTGTTTTGCCTCAGCAGTTCATGCAGTATATAAATATGCATGGCATTCATTTTACATTTATATGAGTACAAGCAAATACTTACAATGGCCCCAATAAGGGAAGACTGGATTCCTAAGTCTGAACAACCTGAAATCTGTTTCCTATATCTTAACTGAAAATCTTTAATGCAAATGCTATTCAATTATCAAACTTAACTTTAACATGATTAATTAAAAAGTAACAAGTTTTCACATCAGCATTTGTAATAAGTCTGAAAATTGCCAGATGTGACAATTGTTATAAGTAATAATGCTCACTTTTAATTTCCTTGTGTACTTTAAGAAATCTGCACTGCATCATAACAGTAATACTTCATGGTATGCGTTTATTTTTCAGATGTTTTGACAAACTAGTCACAAAACTCTTCTTGCAGCTCTGTGGCAGTCCTTCCCTTTATAAGCCAGATCCTTAGAGCTACAAAAAAATCTTAAAATATGTTTTTCAATAAGGGAAGATTTGAAATTAGTACATTTAAAATTTCAACCCAAATGAAAGCCAAGTGCTGTACCAAGGATCTTTGCCAGCTGGAATTTGATATCATGTGAAGAACTGGAAAAGTATAAGCTTTTGCTTTACAGTCTTACAAAGATCTTCTAGGATCACAGTCTTGCCTTTAATTTTTTTCATTCATTTTAGACAAATTCCTGGCTTTAGGGGCTGGTCTGCATACAAACACTTGCAACTCAATAATTTTTGGGAAGTTAGCTCAAAAAAAGGCTGATCAGTATATAAACAGATCAAATATCTGTAAATCTAAAATATATAGAACAGCACAAAATTATCTGTCAGGAGAGGGGAGATGGGATGTCAAAAACCCTTTACAGAGATAGTAGCATTATGGTGGACCATCTCTATTTCTATATGTATATTCCTATGAAATGACATATATGCATACAAGAAGCCATATTAAAGGTTAAAAGTAACATTAACCTGCAAGATATTTGATTTTTAAATTTCAGTACCAGCTTTTCCTATTACTCCTTTTGCTTTTTAAACAGAGGCCTCTCACTTTTGAATCAGTGTTGCAGGGTCAACTGGAATATGCTCTAAAATCCAGGAAGCCAAAGATAAGGTCATTTGACATCCTGCCTTCAGACAAGTTATCAACCCTCCATCCCAGCTGTCTCATCCCTGTCCCTTAGCATGTATACCCCCATCTTCTTTTTTATTATCGACACACAGTGCCTATCTTAAGATTAATAAAGCAAGGAACAAATTAAATAATTTACATCGAATCTGCGGTTTCACTGAACTCCTCACCCAGGAATAAGGGAGCAGGCCACTGCTAGTGCTCCTCCTTTGCAGGCAGGTTGTGCCAAGGGAAGAGGCTGACACGAGGTCACCCAGTGACTCAGCAGCAAGCTGTGGAGAAGGACTGGAGGCAGCCCAGCCTTGTGCTCGATGTCAGCGGCACCTCAGCCTGGGCAGCAAACCTGCACTCCCAGACCCGACAGCATCTATTAGCTCTGCCAAGGCACAAACTCAGTGACCTCAGGTTTGTAGCCTATTAGTAGTAAATGCTTCAGTTCCAACAGCAAAGTTACAAATTTCTGCGTTTTCTCTATGAAGCACACAGTTGCTGTGTGCACAATACAGATTTCAGAATGGTAATAAAAGTGACACGAGCTTGTACATCTGCAAATTCTGTGCTTCTCAGTGCTCTCTTGCAGATTTTGACAAAGACTTAACATTTAATAAGTATCAGAATCCAGATAGCCTATTATTCCACCTACTCACAAATGGGATATTTTTCTGTTCAGAAACAGCCTTTTAAAGTGATTCGCAGGAGGAGATGGAAAAAGTTTCCTTCTCCCAGAAACCTCAACCAGTTCAATTAAACAATGACAAGCGTAACAGCTTGAAACAGGCACTGTTTGATACAAAGACATCACTATCTTTCAGTAAAGGACCTCATGCTAGTTTTACATGAACAAAGAGCTGCTTCCAATTAAAATCATAGTAATGGGGGATGGGAGGAAAAAAATCAACCCAAATGCTCTCCATGTACTTGCCTTTATGGAACAATTACCCAGCAATGAAGTGAAATCCTTCTCCAGCCATTTTGCCAAGAGCACTGTAAGAGAGTGCTGTAATGTGTAAGAATGATGGCTGTTGAATTCTAGTTCTCTGTTAATTCCAGTCCAGTTATTTATCCAGCTGAATTCTTCCTGTGAGGTCTCTACTGTGAGGATTTTATGTCTGATAATGGCACATTTCACAACATACATAATTTTACAGCTTTTACTAAAAATGCACCTTCCAGTCAAGAAGTATTGAGATATTCAGAGATGCAAAGAGATAGTGTGATTCCTTAAACTAGGCAACCAATATATGTTTATAAGTGCAATTTATCTGCCGTAGATTTTTTGGTCCCTAGGACTGAACACTACCTGTCCTATTTACTCCTATGCACAGAAAGAGCAAAGGCTTTTGGCATTCTCAGTTCAACACATATAGTTCTTCACTAGCAGCACCAAAGCCACATCTCACACGTATAAAGGAAAGCTCAAGACTATTGATACCAAAACTGCAAACTCAATGTAAATTTCTTTTAATATACTAGATGATATTCTTCCTCTGTTCCATCTTCCCTTTCTACAGAGCATGAACTCTCTTTTTCCTATTGGAGAAAATGCCTCACCACTTTTTCCTATCCTCTTCATCTCATTAATATTTTTGTATGCCATGAGTACTAAATACATTTTCTGCTAGAGATGTTCTGGCTGGCATAGATCTAATTAAAGTCAGAACAGGTCTTCTTAGCTCAGAATAAGCTGGTCTTTGAAGGTGGCCCCTTGTGTTTCAGACCTGATTAAAGGGCACATGCCCAAGACCTTGTCTAACTCTTCCACTGACATCAGCTATATTTAACAGAGGCTAGGTGAGTGCCCCTGCCTGCAGACATTGCCTTGCCAGTATAAAAAGTCAATGACCTCTCTTGAGGGGTAAACATCTACAATCAGAATCAGGAAAAATATATTGGATCAATTTTGGTCATCAATGAACTGAAAGACAGGAATCCACTGAATTGTATTTTGACAGAGCTCTGCCTTCACTATTACATAATCAAGTTCTGCTTCTAGCCTCCCCAGCAAGAGCTGAAAATATCAGCTGTGAAAATCTAAGTGGCCTAAAAATATGGCTGCCATGGCCTTCTCAAGATACATAAGAAAAACTAATCTTGTTCCACTAAGTAAATCAAAAGTAGAAACACCTCCCAACGCCTGGTGTCTGAAATCCTTTTTCCTTCCTCTCCTCACACATTTTTCTCCTATATATATATAAATTCACATACACACAGCAACACATATGCTGTACACCAAAAGAGAATGCTGTCATTAAGTGACATAGCCAGAAACAGCTACAGATTTGGCAGGAAAAGTTCATTTCTGGGATGCATAACACCTTGGTCTGAGCCTCAGATGCAGCAATTCCACCAAGCATTACGTTAGTGTTCACTAAAGTCAGGAAGAACTTGAGCTGGAATGTACAATATCCCAGTAAAACATCCATATTCCACAGAAGTGACACGGGGAGGAGGCAGCCTGGCTTTGGGCATACAAGGCATGCCCTGGTAGGGTGGGGTTTCCTGCATTTGTTACACTTCTTCAGCACTTCAGAGATTTGTTCATCCAAATGTGCAAAATACCCACCTTTCAAGAACACCAGTATGGAGACCAGAAACAGAAATAAACCTGCTCCTACCTCTCCCACAAGGGAGTTCTCATTATTGTGACATATGCTGAGCTTAAAATCCTCGCTGCGCTGACTGCACTAACACAGCTCAGCTTATTTCACTTTGCCAGCTCACGAAGTTCAAACTCAGCATCCCTAACTGCAGCCCAGAGCTGTTCTGTCATTTCCACACCTGTGCAGAGTGAACTCCCCTTTTAAAGTAAGTTCCAAGAGAAATTTGCTTCAAACTCACTTGCTCCATAACCAGCTAATTTTGATACTAATATTCTAGTATTATGTTAAGAAATATCAAGTGAAATTCTTTGCAATACCAAACATACTGTACCAAGTATTCTTTATTTATGATTCAGTTAAGACAATTTATGTCAAATAAAATTATCTGCAATACTATCCCCTGATTCGTTTTCCTGACAGTTAAAAAAATTAATCTATTTTTCACTTTCTTTACAATACCACCTTTAATGAAAAGCATAAAATAACCATAGAATCACAAAGCACTTTAGCTTGGAAGAGACCTGAAAGATTATCTTTGTATAACCTTCCTATCATGGGCAGGGACACTTTTCACTAGACCAAGTTCCTAAAAAAGTTGTGCACTCACTAACTCCAACTTAAAAACTGAACAGAAATGTTTTTTAAAACCTCTTTGTCCAGTTTCAGGTTTGTTTTTTGGGTTTTCTTCCTTTGGTTCTCCCACACTGGATAAATCATTTGACTTTATACCACCCCTTTTTTACTGTGTATTGAAATAAACACCTCCCAGTAAATAAAGTTTCAGATGAAATAAGACTGCTGCTGAAGTCAGCAAAAATATGTTAGAAAAAGTGAACTAACATATGCATGCTACTACATCAAAGTATCCATATTTATCAGGCACAATGGAACAGTAAAGCAAGGAAAATGCATCCATCAGCAGAAGGGCATATTACTGATAAAATATATTGAAGAAGCCATGTAAAAGCTGGCTTATACTTAGTCCTTATCTACACAGCAATAATGTATATATCTATATATATATATTTAAATGTACACATACACACATCCAAGACTTTTACCAACATGGCAGTTCTTACACATCTTCTCTCTAAAACATTATTAATAACATGTCATTTAGAAGTCCTTTAAGGGGTTAAAATGGGAAGATGCATACTTTGAACTTTTATTTCCGGCACAGATTTCCTTTGTTGCAAGGCAGGCCTATAGAGTCTGAATGCTGTGGACATTGCCATTTATGTGGTGCTGTCCTAATTACCACTCTGCCTACCATCAAAAGGTCACGGTGCTGGGTTTGTTCCTTTTGGTTCAGCACAGCCCACAGGCTTCTAAGGAAGCTGTTCACTAGGTTGCATGTATCCATTATAATTTAAAATCCAACAGACATTACAGTTCTTCATTTCCACACATATAACTTTAGGCAAACCTGCACTAAATTTATTCTATCATACAGCCAATGTTCACCTAGAAGCTCTTTTAAATTCTTGTGTGATTCTTCACAATACTCTAACGCAATTTGTTTGCTGAAAGCATGGCAGCTACTGTAAAACAAACAAAATTCAATTAAACTTTATACTCAAATATTGCTAAGTATGAAATGTCACTATATTTCAGATTTGATGAGTTCAAAGTCAATTAATTTCAGACCACTGAATAGTTAACACAAAGGATAAATTGTTTTTAGAATTTAAAAAACCTGAATAAGCTTTATTGGATATGATATGTGTGACATAGCCATCAAATTATCATCAATTTTTAAATACCAACCCAAGAAATAGCATTTGGGAACAAATAAAATTAATCTATAAGATGCTTGGTACTACTGCTACTATTTCACCCAGAGAGTTACAGAAAGTAGATTATCACTTTATTCCACAAGATCCTCTGCCTACTGTACTGCAACAGGATAAATTATTCCTTCCATTTGGTTTGGATGTTTATAAAATATGACTTAGTACAGATACAAGCAAGTCATGAGCATGTTTGCAGAGAGAGGAAAATGATTTACACAGACACAGCTAGATCCTCCTATGCATACACACTACTTGTTACTCTAGGTTCCATGAAACTTTGCAATTGTATTTGGAAATTTTAGTGCAATCTGCTCTAAGTCTACAGGCTAGAGGCATGAAATAAAATGGAAGCCCCCTAAAACTGCTCTTTAGGATTGCATTAAACTGGAAGAATATCTCCAATTGTTCTTGTTAAGAAACAGATTTATTGAAAACTTTCTAAGTACTATTTACATAATCCCAATAACAAATTGTTGAAATTGAAAAAAATCAATTTAGAAGTGAGGTCTTTATTCACAACCAGCACCACAGATTTCTAAAATACAAAAAGACAACTGATGAATCAGTAACATGAATGCGTAAATCAAAAAAAATCCAGGTTAAAAGTTGATACATAATATTCTGATATAGCACAAGACGTATCTTTACAAAACATACTATATTTATAGCCTTTTTTAATAATTAATGGTCTCCAAAATGAGGCAAGGATTAAAACAACAAGAGCAAGTGATTTTTTTTTTTTACAACAAACATGAGCAGATAGAACAACTTTTATTCAAGTCAGATCTTGTCTGAACTACAAAAGCAGGATAACAAGTTATAAAACAGCTGGCTCCTACTAATTACTATTTCTAGATTTATTGGATTTTGGCCTAATTAAGAAATTTAATTAAAGTCCAATCTACAGCACAGATGATAACTGTATTAGGCACAGCTTGCTGGCTTTGTTGGATCATTAGCCCTCTCGGTGAATGTCAGCCCGGGCACAGCTCTGGGCAGACACCCTGAGCCCTGCCCTGCGCCCAGGGCAGCTCGGGGAGCACCCCCAACACCTTCCCAACCCAGCCATCACCACCACTGCTCACAGCACCACACACAACAGACCACTGCTTAGAGAATTCAGGGAACTAAACCAACAAACACATCGAGCAAAAGGACATTAAATGTTTTTTGTGACTCCTAACACCAGCTTTCCCATTTCTCACCTGACTGCCCGGAGGGACTAAGACAACAAATTGAAATCCTCTTTAAAGAAAGCCAAAATGAAGGCACGCATTAGTTTCCCTAGACTTCAGAGAAGTGTTTGACAATGTCACCCCACAGCATTCTGTCAGATCTCAGGGTTAAGATGACCCCGAAACCTGGAAAAAGTCTTTCTTCCCAGCCTTAGCCTTGATGAAGGAGTCAGGAGACGTAGTTTGTGCTTCTCAAGGTTGTTTATTTTCTTCTTATCTATAACATTCTCTTTCTGTCCTGCGAGCTCCTCTCAGCAGGATGGGACACAAGGTTCTGTGCCCTTGTGGGCTGGTACTAACATTATATACTACAAATTACGTGTGCTATGTTTACAATCCCATACCAATAGTTATCACCTATGTTGGACAGCGAGTCCCTACTCTAACCCAACAGAAAAGTGCCACCGTCACAGTAAATCATGGAGGACATGAAGAAGAAGAANGGTACCTGGCTTGTATCAAAAATACAGTATGACCAGGGCAGTGATTTTCACTCTGGCACTGGTGAGGTCAGACCTCGCATTCTGTGTCCAGTTCTGGGCCCCTCACTGCAGGAAAGACACTGAGGTGCTGGAGAGTGTCCAGAGAAGGGAAACAAAGCTGGTGAAGGGTCTGGAGCATGTCTCATGAGGAGCAGCTGAAGGAGCTGAGGGTGTTTCATCTGGAGAACAGGACAGAGAGACCTTATCACTGTCTACAGATACCTGAAAGAAGCACCTTGTAGCCAGGTGAGGATCAGTGTCTTCTTCCAGGTAATTAGTGACAGGACAAGAGAAAATGGCCTCAAGTTGGAAACGGTCAGGGAAAATTTGCATAGGAAAAGTTTCTTCACTGAAAGGGTTATCAAGCATTGGAACAGGTTACCCAGAGAAGTGGTGGAGTCACTATCCCTGGAAGCATTGAAAAGATGTGTAGATGTGGCACTTAAGGACATGGTTTAGTGGTGGACTTGGTGGTGCTGGATTAACAGTTGGACTCAGTGATTTTAAACGTGATTTTCAACCTAAATGAATTTGTAATTCTATCTATATGTAATGTTCTATATCACTTAAAACCATGGTGTATGGTGTGTAATAAAACTTTATCTGAAAGAAAAAATTCAGTATTAAAAATAAATAAGCTTGAAATACCAAAGCCTAGAATTATGTCTAGAATTAGCAGAGGAGCTCCAAGAAGGGATTCTTATGTTACCACATCTTTCCCAAACTATGTAGAAGGCCCCAAGTAGCACCATAGTGGGCTGGCTGGATCCCAGAAACACACTCTATCACTCCCCTCCACAAGTGGACAGAGGAGAGAAAATATACTGATGGATACATGAGGTGAAGTAAGAGCAGGGAGAGATCACTCACTGAGTACCATCACAGGCAGAACAGACCCACCTTGGAATATTAACTGAATTTATTACTAACAAAAATCATACCAGGACAATGAGAAGTAAAATAAATCTTAAAAACACCTTCCTCTTCCCCCCTCCCTCCTTTCCAGCTCTATCTCCTCCCTTCAGTAGTGCAGGGAGGCATAAACACCTTTAAGAACTTAACAACATACTGTACATCTATCCCAAAAAGCAGACAAACTGCAAACAGGCAGGTATATTCAAGAAAAAACCTCAGATGTGAGGTGATTCCCTTCATTACCTTCAGTCTAAAGTACCACATCCCATTTTGTGCAGAAATAGGGCAATTAAGATATCTAGATAGAGGCCACAAGAAACAACCCAAAAGGCACGGCTGAAAATAATTGGAATTGTTAACCTTGAATAAAAGAAGAGAGCAAAGTGTTAAGAGTCTTCACATATGTAAAAGGTTGTAACCGAGAGAAAAACTAATAAAATCCTCACTGAGTTCACTGGGAAGCAGATGATAAAGGAGCAAGATTGATACTGTGAGGGAGAGGGGGAAAGCATCAAGACTGCCTAACCAAAAAGAGATAACCTAGAAAGAAGCAGCCTAAAAAGACCTATTAAATCTTTCTGAGAAGCCATCTCCATCAGGGAGGCAATTAAGAACAAGTTGAACAAATATACAGTGGTGCTTTATCTATCCATCCTACTGCTAAGAACAATGAACCAAGTAATGTCCAAGTCCATTTTTAATTCCTTTAAAGATCCTTTTGAGGGGGGGCGGGGCAGGGGAAAGCAGTATGGATACATAAATTTATTTCTGCATGGCATGTCAGCTCTGTAGGAGTATTTCTGAAATGCCTCTCCAATAATTTAAGGGTCACTTAAATGCCAGACTAAGATAATTTGATTGTTTAGAAGACTCTCAAGGCATTCCAAAACGGCCATGATCTAGTGTTCACTACACTGGCCTTATCACCATCCTTGCAATATTTTTTGTGGATGCTTTAAACCAGCACTGCAGAGTAGGGCTTCTCTCTTTTTAAGGGGAGAAATCAGCCAGACTGCCAGCTCCAATCTAAACCACACATTGTCTCCTCAATGGTTTTAAGTTTATTTTATGACCACATATCTTCAATCACCTGGACTTGCACATCTTACACAAGAAATAAAATGTTGCTTTTCTAAAACAAGCAATCTAGAAGTATTCACTGAATTCAAATGTTCATTAAACATTCATTCACTAAATTGAAAATGTTAAGAATGTCTCAAAAACCAAACATTCCAACCAACTAAAAATCCTTGTTTCTCCACTGAACTGTTTTTAATAATTTCTGATTAAGGTTCATCAAGACCTAAAAAGAAAATGTCATTTTGTACCTCACAGCTACAGAACTAAACTGTAAATCAGATTTAAATTTACCCCCTGAAGTGACTGTCGAATGAGACAGAAAATCCACTATGTTTTCCTATCCTTGCATATGCTTTTTTGAATTCTATTAGCCTATAAATGACAGAAATCCAGAACTACTAGAATTACTACTAGAACTACTTACTTATATTTTGATGAGCTGCCAATCAAAGATGAAAACAGCATGGGCAATGCAAGAATGCCAAAAACTTATTAACTCAATACCTTCTGAAAACAGCTGTACATGACATACAAAATACATGCAAATAGATGTGCTCACATATCCTGGCACGTTTTTAAGGAACCACTGAGTAACCAGTTAAGTGGATGGGATACTTGTCTTTCTTTTTCCCTTCACATTTTTAATTCTACTTCTTCTGGCACCTTGCTTTGATACAAGACACCAACAGGTGGTAGGCCTATTGCATTTTTGCTTTCCAGGAAGTCTCTGGCAAGACTAAGCTTTCCAAATGTGGCAGGCAATCACCACAAAGTTCATAGCTGGTGTCAGGCAGTTTGGTTTGAATATCTGTAGTGGGAACCTACTAAATGAATCCAACATGCTGACAATAATGACTTTGTAACAAATGTACTTTTTATTCTTAAGCCATTGCTCTTCACAAAGATACATACAAAAAATACCATCTTTCCACTGAATTTAACAATGCATGTCAGAGTTGTTAACCTCATTTTAGTATTTTGTTTTAGATACCACCAGTCCTGCCAGGCCAAGACATCTCCAGTGGGCAGATCAAGAAGAATGTTCTGGGGGTAAGTGCTGGATTCCTGTATTTCTGTATAGGCTCCATCTGAATGAACCAGGTCTGGATCAACTAAATATTTCAGTGTGAATGTCTGTGTAGGAAGGAAGAGTCAAGTTTGCTATTACAGAATCAGCTTAATGGTTAAAATTGAAATTATTGTTTTTATTCTTCTAGTAGTACCATTGTTTTCATGCTTGGATGGCCATGAGGGTAATCAGTGTGCAGTGTTGGACAGAATTCCTGGTTATCCACGTGACAGGCTAGGGTGTCAGCATGGCTTGTCAGGACCTCAAGAGTTCTCTATTTCAACTTCCTGCTCAGGGGGGTGTAGTAATTATGTCGAGATGGACACAACTGGCACCAACACCAGTCCTTTACTAAAAACTTCTCATTTCTTCTCCTAGTGGACTTCTCTTCGGCAACTCCACACAGCACTGGCTCCTTCCATCCTTCTCTCTGCAAGTTTTCTTCTGTCTTCTGCATGACTGGCTAAGCCCTAAACTGTCCCTTACCTGNTAAATCACATGCCATGCAAGGAATTTTAACCCTGTCTGTCCCTCACACAGCATCTTCTCACCTTATCTCCAACAGCATGTCCCTCACCTCCTCACAGCCAGCAGATTCCATCCCAACCTACAGCAGACTCTGGTACTCCAACTCCATCTGCCACTGACTCTCAACTCCTGACCCACTCTTTTTTAACACCCATTCTCACTGGGCAGTCAAGGCTGTCTCCACTTCTTGGCAATCAGTACAGCTGTCATTCCTTGAGGAAAACTGCCTTCTGTACTATCCCTACAAACTATCTTCTCACAGGGGGCAGCTCTGAGATCTGACCATATAGCTCAGGGCTTTATTCAGTCTGTCTTGAAAACCTCCAAGAGTGCATCCTGCAGACCTTCTACATTGTATCCTCCAAGACAACTAACACAGACTATACTTGCCCTTCCTGTATTCTTTATTAATCTACTGGACACTGGACCTGCACTTACTACAACCTAGCCCAAGATAACACCCACAGACCAAACACAAATCACTTTGATTCACTGACCTTTTTCATCATTACACTTGATCATGTTATCCTTTCATTTTAATTTGCTAATTTAGGCAAAGGATAGGGGAGATGAGAAGAGAACAGAAATAAAACTATTTGTGTAAACACATAGGTGGTGAACAACTATCGCTCTTCACGCACTTCTGAAATACACCATAAATATTTTAACAAAATGAAATGTTGTAACATTTCAACAGCTTCATTGCTGAAAAAACACCACTTTGTTATAGGTCTTAGGTCAAATGTGTCAGAACTAGTTGTCACATCCTTCATCTGAGTCAAAAAAATCAAATATAAATAAAGCAGAAAAAAAACTCCTGCTCCAGTGTAACCACTTGAGAGACTAAACCCTTGCAGATTAGCACAGACAATAGAGCTCATGAACATTTAACAGTTGGGTATACATGGGCACAGTGCAATGAGGAGAAGATAATCACCCCACCACTGCTACAAATTTATTCCATCTCAATATGTATTGAGTTCCACTCAAAAAGCATCTGCCTTATCACCTCAAATCTTGAACGACGGTGGGCCTATTGGCACAAGCATCAGCTGTGATTTTTCTTTATGTATTCAAGGACAATACAGACAATCTGCTCTTTAAGCATCAGTTCATTATACAATAAATAATTGATCAATATTCTACTGGCAGCATAACTTCTGAGAAGAAAAAAACAAACAAAAAAAACGACACAGACACTCTAAGAGCTTTAATTTAACTGGCATTGCTCTGGAATGGCAAACTTCCACTGGCTGAACAGAATACTTAAATGCTGTGTTTGTTCAACTAACTGCAAGTTCCTACAGTCCAAATACAGCAGCTTTGATACAGCAAAACACAGAACAGAAACTCCTGTTCATTACAAAAGACTTGATAATACTCAAGACTTTCCAAAACCAAATCCTTCAGCACCCAGAACTGCCTTGACATGTTGAGAAGTAGCACATTTCCTTGACAGACTTGTCTTTATAAAGTGCATAAGTGGATTAAGGACTTGAGAATTGTTGGTACTTTCATAGGTCATGCATTTTATCGTGATAGAAAATGCAAATAACATAAAGATACCATTGAAAGATCTGATTTTGTACCTTATCAGCTTTTTTCATGATTGACAAAAAAAATTAACACCAGCTTTGTACTTTCTATGCTTCTTATATATCAGTATTATTTACTGGTATTAGAAGGAAACACTGAATTCCAAACAGTTTTTTGCACATTTTATGACACAGCTTGATGATGGTGTATAAGTCAGGTCACTACACTAACTTCTTTTTCATCTTTTATTATATAATCCTCTGTTTTACAAGAATATGTTACGATCACACTGCATTTCTGCCTGGATGAATCGATCTTTGTAAATTGATCTTGCAAAACTGTTAATCAAAGAACATATTTCTCTATTAATATACATGAGGGAGAAAGAGGGATTTTGAGACACACTTGGGAATCAGACACCCAACTGAAAAGAATCAGGTAATTAATTCAGTCTTTAAAGCTATCTCCCCACTTAAAAAAATATTACACAAGTTAAGCTCCTGATCTTGTGCTCAACAAGGATCTACCACTTGCAAAATAAATTGGAGGACTTACAACTGACATTAATGCTTCCTCACTGCTGAAAGCTAAGATTTCGGTCAATGAAATGTCTGTATTTGGACATTAAAATAACTCAGATATGGAGAAGCTGGACGAATACTGCAAATAATGTTGGCAGCACTTTGGTCTTCCTTAGTCTCTAAAATGCAGAGACAAAAATAAATAAATAAGCAANAGTATTTTAAACATCAGAGCATGACTAGAAAGATACAAGACCTATCACATGAAGGCCAATATTCAGTTGCCACACAAATCACATATAAAGAATATAAATAACAGCCCTATCAAAACAGCAAGTATGACAGTCAAATCATACAGCTGAATTTTCTTACTAAGTGTTTAGACTACATAGTAATTTTTCTAAATATGCAGTGGATGATGGCTATATATTATGAATGACGTTCTATTTGTCCAGTTTATCAGACAACAAGATTAAATTTAGCAGCAATTTTTTTTAATAGCAACAATTGTATATAAATGAATACAATCAAAGTATATTAGA
>VZTT01049011.1:26357-56367 GCA_013400855.1 Buphagus erythrorhynchus
GGAGAACAGCATGAGAGAGAGAGAGAGCAGGCAAGGATGTGAAGGCATCCATCATTTAGAAAGGAGAGGAAGGAGCAAGTCCTCCTGCACAATCGTGTGAGAGCCAACAGACTCACTGCTAGTAACTGCAGCTACTCGTGGTACCCAGGAACTTCAATGCACCAGCATACATTCCCTACAGTATATTTAAGCTATTGGTTTCATACAGATCCACACCACCATATTTAGCTTTCATCCTCATGTCCAGCAGAATTAAAAAAATAAAAATGACAACTAAAAAAGCTAAAGCTGATCTCTTTGCTGAAGTTGCAAACCAATTCAGCTGGCTGTAGAAAGAGTTAGGAGACTGCAGTATTCCCTACAAGGCTACAAACATGATATAAAATAGTTGTAACATTGCTAAGTAGTAAGGCAAGGCACCAAAATCTTCCATCTTCAAAGGACTCTTAGGCAAATAAATCATCCCCTAAAAAGAGGAATATGCACCTCATTTTCAAGAGTTCAAATTACTCTCTGCAGTTGCTGTGCAGGTGTTTCCTTGTGTAGGATGTTCAATTTACAGCACCAGAATTGCATGACTGAAGGATAATCAGGTCACAAGTACTCTAGAGAAAAACTCAACTGATACTTTGACTGCTTGCCCTTCATACAGTGCAAATATAAATCACAAACCTAGCCTAGATAAAAAGCCTGAAATCTTTGAATTACACTGGAACATATATGCACTTCTCCTGACCCCAAATATTAAGTTCCTGTAGGAATTTTAAAGTGGTAGCATTTAAGAATACATAATAACATCTTTTCATTAGAGGCCAGTTACAAAACCTGAAATCTTTTTTCCCCATATAATTTATTTCATCTATTTCCCCTATACACATACACAACTTTGTACCTCCTGCTCTCCCTAACTAGCTGCCAGCCCCGAAAAGAGAGAATAGAAGAAAAAACACATCACAAAACAATTCTCTCTCTTTATTACAAAAAAAAAAAAAGTGCATTTCTGTGGGCACACATGAAAAAAAAATTCCCTTGGTGTAGAGAACAGTATATAGAGTGAACTTCTAAAGAAATAACAAAAAATCAAACTGTTCCAAACTAACAAAANAAACTGTTTCGAACTAACAAAAAGCTTAAGGAGATTCACCCCACACCTTGAGAGGTTATTTATTGCCCAGGATCTTACCAACTGAACAACCAGCATTTCTGCAATTCAAGATGCACTTGGTTTCTTGGATTTCCACAGAATTTCTAACTGGAATCCCTTTGATGAAAAAAAAGGTTTAGGGGGGACATTTTTTGTTGATTTGCATAGTGGGGAAGAACTAAGCATGTTCTTAGTTCTTAGATGTCTGACAGCTGTCATGAACATAAGGATTTTCGTAACTGGAAAGACACGTAGCCTGAAGGCAAAGAAACTACAACAACCAACCAGTCAGGTCAATTCTTTGCTTTAAAAATTGCTTCAAAAGTTCCAAAACAGGTGCTGATGAATTTGGTTAATGAGATAGTTTTCAGTCTGCTTTTTCACTGGCAGGCTGCCCCCTGACATGGTGAGTTCTTTTTATTTTATAATAGCACCATAAGAATCAAGTCACACATTCAAGACCTCCTGCAGTGTCTGGCATGCATTCATCTCACAACTCTTCAGAAGCTCCATTTTACAGCAGAAGCTAATTTTCAATTAAGTTTTTGCATTACTGATCCTGATAGTGTATAATACACTTGTATTTGCAGCATTACCTGTTTTTCACTTATTGCAAGATGTGAAAGGGACTTCTATTAAATATATTGGAATACTTTGTCTAATTATTTCCCCCTTTTCGCTAGCTGTGCAGATTCATTCCTATTTTCCTTTAACCATCTACACATAGAGTTGTTGGGATAAAGCTGCTTTTAATAAGAACTTGCTTTATAATTGTTTTCTGCATGAAAATTACCTCTTTTGGTAGAGATGGATAAAGAAAAAAATCCTAAATAACCAAATCTCTAAATAGGGGTTTCTAGTGTCTTCGGACAACTTTGCTTGACTGAGTGTAGTAGTATTTCCTTAGTTGTTATTTTCCAATGTCTCAAATATATTATTTGTCTTATATTAGGTCTGGCTGAGAAACCTCCAGCAAATATATCTAAATGTCAGTGAGTACAAAAGCTTCTCTAAATCTTTCTTTAAACCTGTTAAGATCTGGAGAATATTCTCAGCTCTGAAAAAGACCCTGTTCTGGTACTGGACACTTACATTACTTACACAGCTAACAGGAGACTAAGAAAAAAACGCAAGGAAAAAAATCAAAGTTTCCAAATATTTGAAGATCAGTGGGCTTTCCTAACAACAGCAACAAAATCACCCAATTGGTAAGATGAATTTTTACATTATTGATTATTTATGGTGGAGATAATTATTGTCAGTAGTGTTGTTCCAGCTTTGCTCTTGGCCAAATTTTCTTCCAATCTGCCTGCATAATCGAACAGTTCACACATGACAGCACAACCAGGAAGGCTCTCTAAGCTTCCTGTAAGTGTGAACCAATCTGATGAAATCCTGAGAAGCATCCTGGGTTATCATCAGACATCCTCTGTCCAAAGAAATTACAACCATTATGTACAGTGGAAACAGGAATTCTCTCAGGCAAGGTGAGGCATCAGCAGTTCTCTAGTCTGGTATTTCCAGGTGCACTTCACTGGCCTTGGCATTACCAACATCACCTCCCTCCAGCCTTTCCTAACCCTCCCAAAAACCAGCTGACATGACTGGTGTAAAACTCCATCAATACCTCAATACTACAAAACATCATGCACATTTTTATGGCAAGCCTCTTGAACAGCAGCATGCAGTTGAGATGCAGAATGAACTACTGCCACACCCTACAACCCTCCTCCCCCCAAAATACTTCATTGGTATTTCAACAGGACATAATCCATGCTAATGCTTCTAAACTGCAGGAGGAATAAAAAGTTAAGTACTCCTGAGAAATATCCTGACTGCAGAAAAATGGAACACTTAAATGCTAATAGGTTATAAAAGCAGAATTACAATACAGCATTTCTGTAAAGTGATTTCCTTCTTATCAAATGTATCCTTTAAAAAGAAAAATAAATGCTTCCTAAACTATGAAGTACCAGAGGGAAGTAAAAAACAGTCCTTTGCTGAGTAAAATCATACTGGTAATTAGAGTAAGTAACTGAATTCCTACAGTAAAGGATATTTAAAAGCCAAACACCTGATTCACAAGTTTCTTGTTTTAATTTAAATTTTTCTTACATACGGAAGAAACTACTGAAGACCCTATTTTCTATCTTGGTTACACTGCTACCTTTGGACAGTACACAAATCCTGCTTTGAATAATTTTATTAACATCCTGTCTCCATCAAGAACATTAAAAACTTTGCTACTGACTTCTACAACAGTTTATTGCACAGTGTCATTGTAGAACATCGCAGAGGAAATTCAGAGCAGTTGGGTTTTGCTGTTTTTAAACAGTTACACTTCATTTCATTTGAAGCACTATTTAAGAGAGAGCAACCTTCTGCATTTCTAGAAAATATCAACTTTAGATCTGGCTGTCTGTCTGCAAGGTGACTATCTTAGAAATCTGTCAGCAGAACACTCTAATTATAGTCCAACAATCAGGCTGGGAAGTTATCTGAACTATTAGGATATGTAAGTATTGGGAGAAAAAAATATTTGGGACTGGTGCTTTGCTTTGAATTACCTTTGAAAAAAGAAAGGAGCACTTTCTGCCAGAAGAGGGAATTGCATTTCATCCATTTGTGGAATAGTGTGTTTCCTCTTGGTTAGAATCATGCTGGATTACTACATTTTGACTGAGTATGAGACACACCAGAACCACAGTGGAAAGCTGCTTTATGCTTTTCAAGAATAACAAAATTATTGTTAAAAAAATAGTGTTTTGAAGAACACAAATCCAATCCAACCCTACTAGAAGTAAATATGCCTGGAATCATTCACTATCTGGGACAAACTTTCCTGTTACACAACTCAAGAGAAACAGAGCAGCTACAGGACCCAAGGGCATTATGCAAAAGCATCTATAACACAGTCCATTTAAGAATTAAATGGAATATCTGACTCAAGTTTTATCTCAGGAGGCAGTTTATTTCTTCACAAACTGAAGAGGTGTTAAAATATCTAAAAGATATAAAGACACTGGGCAGTTAATTGGGAAACTTAAAAATACTAGGAGGAGATANTAAAGGTCATCTAGTCCAAACACATTGCTAGTGCAAGCAATGAGCAGGGCCATCTTCAACTAGAACAAGCTGCTCAGAGCCTCCTCCAACTTGGCCTTGAATGTTTCCAGAGATGGGGCATGTACCACACCTGGGGGAACCCTCTTCTGGTGTTTCACCACCCTAATTGTAAAAAAAACAAATAAATTCTTTATATCTATTCTGAATGTATCCTTTTTAAATTTGAAACAATTATCCCTTCTATGAAATGGCTTAACAAATCTGAATGTATATTATTTATTATCATGAAAAAATGAAGAATATATTTCATTTGCCTTACAAAACCAACTTCTAAAATCACTATGAAATTTTTGTGTTATGAAATAGAAGGGCTACACTACTTACCTAAAATGTTTCATTGTCACAAAACTGATATATTTGCATAAACTGTCCTTTAAACTCCTGTAAACCACAGAACAAAAAGCATCCTAAATTTTCTTTTTCTTTCTTATAAAGTAGAGTATACATCAACATTCCAATTAGTCACAAGAATAACCAGAGCTCTCCAGCAATTTTTAAAAATGCTTATCTGTATATCTGTCTGTGACATTTGAGAGCTTCCTACTCTGCCAGAATGTCATCACAGCAGAAGATACTCTCTCCTGCATTAATTCAGGTGTAGAAGGAGAGTAAAATTTACTATGAGACAAGTATCTTTATATTCATGACCCACAGCCAAGAACTAAACACTCTGGAAAATGCTTCAAATCCAAAAAACAATGTCCCTAACAGATGAATAAGTAGTATAAGAAGTAACATGATACGATCTTTCCCATCTAAATCAAATCCTACCACACGATAATGTAATTTCACCTAATAAAATTAAAAAGATTTTTTTCATTCCTTCAGCAACAGCATTAATGCATCTGTGTCAAAAAGTATTAAAAATATGTCATTTATCATCCTGTAGAAAGATTGCTTTGCTGTGTACATTGACAGAAACAGAACAGTTTTGCCTTCCTGACAACACAGAGTACCAGCAGAGCCTTGCATAACTAAATGTGTTCCTTTGCTAGGGATGTCCTGACTGTGCATGGCATTCCCACTCCCAGGTATTAACCTGCAAGCCCTGCCTTGCTTTCCAATGGACTCTGGGGACATTTTCCTATACCAGGCTAGAAAAGAACACAGTATCACAACATCACTTCTACCTCCCACTACTCTGAACACTATCTGCCTACAGGAAGATATATTCAGGAGGAGGAAGGAGAAGAATTATTCTCATAGTCATTAAATAATACAATTTTATTTTGTATTACATCACAGATGGGTTAAACTATGTAATGATAGAACATTATCATGACACAGCATAAATCAACGTATTTTTAAAATTCAAATTAAGAAGTAACAATTCTTATTATACAAGAAAATTTATTTAGGAGCCTAAAGACAAAGTTTAATATCAGCATCATCTTTAGCATACCTGGTGACTGCAAACCTTTACCATCTACACTTCTATACACAACTGATATTTCTTCTTAAATCTACCTGCTTTACAAAAAGTTTAAAATCATAAAATCATAGAATCACAGAATGGCTTAACTTGGAAGGGACTTAAAGATCATCTAGTTTCAACCAGCCTCTCATGGGCAGGGATCAGGCTGCACAGGACTCCCTTCAACCTGACCTTGAACACTTCCAGGGATCAGGCACCCACAATTTCTCAGGGCAATGTGTGACAGTGTCTCACCACCCTCAGAGTGAAGAATTGTTTCCTAACATCTAATTTAAATCTTTTTTTAGTTTAAAACCATTCCCCCTTGTCCTATCACTATGTGCCCATGTAAAAAGTCTTTCCTCTTGTTTATAAGCCCCCTTTGGGTACTGGAAGATGCTGTAAGGTCTCCCGGGAGCCTTCTCTTTTCCAGGCTTAACAACCTCACTTCTCTCAGCCCATCTGCACAGCAGAGGTGCTCCAACCCTCTCAGCATCTCTGTGGCTTTCTCTGGACCCACTCCAAGAGGGGAACATCCTTCTTGTGCTGGAGGCCCCAGAGATGGACACAGCACTCCAGGTGTGGTGTCACGAGGGCAGCGCAGAGGGCAGAATCCCTCCCGCGACTCCTCTGCTCTTCTGCTGCAGCCCAGGATACAGTTGGCTTTCTGGGCAAGTGCACACTGTTGACTCATATCCAACTTTTCCTGCATCATATTCCCCAAGTACTTATCTGCAGGGCTGCTTTCCATTAGTTCTTCTGGAAATCTGCACTAATGACTGGGATTGTCCCAACCCAGGTGCAGCACCTTGCACTAGGACTTGAGGCTCTCATGCTTGTCCAGGTCCCCCTGGATGGCATCCCCTCCTTTTGTTGCACCAACAGCACCAGTTTAGAGTACAATCAGAATTTCTGACCAGTGATACTGAAATCGTTCCACTTGAAATAACAGAAATTTAAAAATAAAAACCTAATGTTCTTTCAGTGTACAAACCCTCTCAGAAGTGGTGACCTGGTACTCACAATTGAAAATAAAAATTTGGTCATCTTGTCTGCCCTCCCCATCAATCCAGTGAGTTTGTAATATTTGGAGAAAAGAAAAACCTTGAGAGAATTATTACAGCAGGATAAAACTGAAATTAATACAGTGCTTCAAAGGACAGGAGTGCTAGAATACCAGAAAATGCTATGTTTATATGCACAGAGAACATAGTTTAGTGTTATTTTTCTGCAGAACTGCAAAGAATTATATTTACTGGTTTTTCTGCATTTCAGAAAGCTAACTTGAATTAGTTAGTCAATTGGGGCAACTAGCTTTGCAGGTAAAAATGTAAGATGTCTCCAGCTAGAGGGAAAAAACACGGACTCTAAAATAATCCTAAAATAAATTCCTTCATGCACACAGAGAAAGTATTTGATTCTGATGTACATAGGTACCTCCATTAATTTGAAATTAGGCAACAAAAAGAAAATAAATTAATTGTTTCACTGTTGGCATAGAAAGAAAACTTTACAATTTATTATAGAACCAAGTCTTCTCTTAACAAGTGTCACACTGCTTTGTTTCACTTTCTGAGGTTCTGTTGCAGTTGAGAGCCATCACCAATTGCTGTCATTTAACAGACTGCCTTTTTAAATATGGTTAATATGAAACACTTCAAATTAATGACTGAATGAGTGAGGAGCACTTGATANAATTGTTTCACTGTTGGCGTAGAAAGAAAACTTTACAATTTATTATAGAACCAAGTCTTCTCTTAACAAGTGTCACACTGCTTTGTTTCACTTTCTGAGGTTCTGTTGCAGTTGAGAGCCATCACCAATTGCTGTCATTTAACAGACTGCCTTTTTAAATATGGTTAATATGAAACACTTCAAATTAATGACTGAATGAGTGAGGAGCACTTGATAAAGAAGCTGCCGTTAAACTTTTCATCTTTTTTTTTAATACAACTCATGATGTTTTGTTTTAATTCTGGTTCTGCTATTCCAATGTTGTAAAATTTGTGTATGAAATGTGTAAAAATTTTCTTAAGAAAGGATGTTCTTTGATGTTTCATCTTTGTATACTTTCCAGCCTAGTCAATAAGAAGGAAGATTTAATCCCTGAAACAGAGAGCAGCTACCAAGCAGCTCTAATTGATGTCCAAGTGTTAGACAAATTACACGTGGGTAGAATCACCTTGTTCAGGTCTAGGGCTTGATATGTTTCAATGACCTCAGACCTCATGGGAAGTTAACAAAGCCTGGGAAGAAAGATGTACCACTGATAGTAGACACAAAGAATGCAGAATTTATGGGCTGCAAGACATTTGGCAGAACTCCCAAGATAAGGAAGAAACTAATAAAGACAACTCAGCAACTGTGCTGCATCAGATCCAACCAGGTAAAGGCTAATTCTGGCAGGGGCAGATCCCAACCACCAACTCACAGACCACTGACCCAAGAAATGCCCCCAACCCAAAAGAAGGGAAAGACTGAGCATGTGGACTAATTAGCACGAGGAGTGAGAGAATCATTAACCAACAGAAGACAGTATAGCAACAAAAAACCAGAACTATGCAACTTGCAGCCAATGAACAGTAATGCCATTGTTTGCTAAAATGTATAAATAGTAAAAGGTTTTGATAGTTGTGTTTGATTCAGAGTTGTGAATTAAATAAATAAATAAATAAATAAATAAATAAATAAAATAAACAGTCTGAAATAAATAGTCACTGTCTCTCTCTAGTGTGCAGTTATTGGCTTGTTTCACACCAGGTAACATATGCAATTTTTCTGGACAATAATTGCCCAGTGAATTAAGATCACTCAAAAGTAAACAAACAGGTTATAAGCACTCCCAGTATTCAAGTTGCTGTCATTTAAGCATATTTCAGAGATAAACAGTAATGGTTTCTAACACTGTCCAGAAGCTCTTACTGAGAAGGAAAAAAATAGACATGGCTTCTAATTGAAAGAATATTGTGAATATTTGAGGTGGCAGCACATTGGACTGCTGAAGGTGCACCATGTGATAATGGTGACTGTGATAAATTTCAATTAATGATTTCAGAGTAGATCTGCAAAGAGTTTGGCAATTGCAGCATCACAAAACATGCAGACTATGCAGCCTCTGGCCCTTCCTCTGTCTTCACAGTAAGTGGGAAAGCCCACTTTTTCCTCTCTATACAACCCTCAGCAGAAAACAGGCAGTAAGCTGTATTTCTGTGACCAACATTTTCTACAGCAGGAATCTCCACCTAATACAGCTCTAAATTCCCTTTTGCAGTTCAGATCCCCTTTTCTTAAAAAATAACGCAGCTGAAGATTTTTTTACCTTTAGATGCAATTGAAAGACCATGTTGAAACAGCCCTTCACACAGTTATAAAGATGGCAGTGCTTTCCCAACAAATGACTGATTCATTTTTCTCCACTGAGAGCCGCAAATATTAGTCTAGAGATCTAGGTCCTTCCCTAAGGACCAATAAATCTTTAATTATTTTATACAAAGTGACCTAGTTTCAATAGAAAAGTGGCATCCTGCAATATTTTTAATGGTAGTTCTATGGTTAGGTCTGATTTGAACAAAAGACTCCTACAGACACAGAAAAGGCCTCTACTGCCTCTTTCTCTGATGGTATTTGTGAGCAAAAGTTCAGTAATTGCATTTCTTAAGGCAACCAATTTCCCAGCATGTATTAGTAAGCAACACTTACTGATTTGGCTCCCTTTGGTGACACAAATTAAGTTAAAGGCAGGTGAACAGTGACTAGTTTAGCAATAAATAAACTCTCTATTAACTTGGAAAAATTCAACACCTATGAACACACAAACCCAGACCTTTCCAGAGTGGAAGTTACTATGTGGACATTTTAAGAATTTCACCTTTAAGTCTGGGTAATTCAATGTGTCTATGAACACAGCCTTTCCCTTCCACCTCACTGGAATAGAAGCTCCTGATGGCCATGTTGGCATGACCTGATGCTGTGGCTGCAGCCTGCAGACAGCCAGTCAGCCCCACAGTGGACCACTGGTGTTCACAGAAGCACACACTGTCACAGCTGTGCAGAATGCAGCACAGGAGCAGTGGGAATTATCAAACAGCAAGGGCTGTTGTGCAACATCAGCAATTAGGTCACCTATCTCCCCGCTGTTCTTGGGGAAAGTGGTCATGATTAACACCAGAAAAGGGCAGAGAAATAGGATACAAGAGATGAGTGCTAAGGCACGTACCTAAAGAAAATATCTTGGTATGATATTTTTAGATAAATACATATATATCTTAAGTTTCTGGTCAGCAATATCAGAGGTAATCCATAGAAGGATGCACAGTAACAAGTGCTCATTCCCTTCCTTGCAATGTGCTGCAATTAGGGCTATAATTTCATGGACATTTTAAGCCAACGTAAACCTTAAAAAAAATAATTCTGCCCCTACCTTGAGCCAGTACAGCTGTGGTAAATCAAAAGAGAGAACAAATTCAAGCTAGAAGTGAGGCGTTTTCCCTTTTCTACATCTTTAACATTTATTGCTTTCTCTCTGAGCCAGTTCTTCTCATAATCTGTAAAATGCTGGAGCCAGCACAAGGGAGAGTTTGGCAGAAAAAAAGAAGTCGGGTATGGCAGGGGAGGAGGAAAACTTCTTTCCATCACAGTGTTGGTTTCCAAAACTTTTATAAAATTAAGGCCTAAACTGTATCAGCAGCCACTTACAGCTTTTTCATCCACTTCTGCCTACTAAACATCTAATGACATTTTAATGTCTTACAGCCCATATAGGTTTGGGTTTTTTTTAAATTTAAAAACTCACAGTCCAATAGATGTGATCATTTTTTCCGTATTTATAAATACCCATAGTGATCTAGCTGAAAATATAAAATCAGAAAAAAATTATAAGAAATACAATTAACTGTACTTTACAACTTGTTGCAAACAGACAAAAGGACCGATTTTGACATTATTTTGATTTTACATAAAGTTCCTACCTGACATGTAACACTTTCTATTCATCATTTTTGTTTGAAGGAAGAAATTAAGACCATTTCACTTACTCCCTGTTCCAAAACAATGCCAAAAACTGTGTCCTCAACCTTTTATATTTGTAATAAATGGATGCATTAGGCAAATGGATTTTTAAATCATCTGTAGTGGATAGACCGTTCCAAGAATTCCCACTGTCACCAGTTATTAGAAGCACTACAGAGATTTCTAGAAAGAGGAGAGATTAAAGAAAGAGGAACAATGTAATTTGTTTGGGCATTAGATGATATGATCACAGAATTATAGATTAGGCTGAGTTGGGAAGGACCCATCAGGATCACTGGGTTTAACTCCTGGCCCTACACAGGACATCCCCAAGAGTCACACCGTGTGCCTGAGAGCATTGTCCAAATGCTTCTGGAGCTCTGTCAGGCTGGTGCTGTGACCCCTTCCCTGGGGAGCCTGTTCAGTGCCCAAACACCCTCTGAGGGAAGAACCTCTTCCTGAGATCCAACCTAAACCTAAACCCTGACACAGCTTCAGACCATTCTGCACATACACATGTTGGATTTTCCAATACCAGCAAGACCTCTATACAGTAATGCAAAAGAAAACAAACAGGATATTTGAAAAAGCAGTAGTATGACTTGGTAAAATATAGTAAAGACAGAAATGGACAGATTATAGGGCTAAGTAGGATAACCCAAAAGAAGACAAGTTGTGTCTCAAAAACTAACTTGGTTTTTATATCCTTCTGAACCATAGCAGAGGAAAGAAGGAATTCAGAATGATGATGATGAAACACACTGAGGAGTGCAAACCTTTCAGTCAGTAGTTCAGCAAAGGAGTGTTGGAAGCTACAGAATGATGACAGCACGCTAAGAAAGGTAACACATAAAATGCTAAGCCCGTCACGTATTTTGGTTGCTGCTCTTTTTATCATTCATACTTTTAAATATGTCAAAATACTATGTCCATGCTGCAACATTGCTGTTCTTTTCCTGCTCTCTAGCCCAATAAAGTCACCATAATCTGGAAATTTTAACAAAGAATACTCATCTGGTCTCAAGTGAAGGGAAGACAAATTGATATTCAGGCCACAATCCAAGCATGCCCACTGACCCAGCATATTTACAAATATTACATAACCTGAAGTCAGAAAATAAAATGGAGTAACACCCTGAGATCTTTT
Organism: Buphagus erythrorhynchus; assembly: GCA_013400855.1. NCBI lineage: Eukaryota > Metazoa > Chordata > Aves > Passeriformes > Sturnidae > Buphagus > Buphagus erythrorhynchus. The sequence continues at coordinate 38,196 of VZTT01049011.1, forward strand.
GAACAGCTATCTTAGCAATAAACTTAGAAATACAGATATACGTATTTTATTTAAATTCTTAAATTAAAGGTGATCTTGAGAGAGATAAATAAATAAAATAAATAAAATAAATTTCACACTAAAAAAATGTTGCAAGTAAGTGCTTCAGTTCAGTGGAATTCTAATTGTACCACCAAGAGCAAGACACATATGAAACAGTCAGATAAAGCATTAGAGAAGGTCTGTCTCACAGCAAGGACCATTCTGAACTAGAGATACAACACCCAAAGCAAGGCAGCTGTGACCTGGATTTTACCTGAAAATTTTCACTTTTCCTGCCTAGAAAGAATTTACATACTAGCCAATAATACAAAAAAAGATAGACAGTGAGCAAGGCAAGATTTCTAAGAAACAGAAATTACTGCACATGAACAGTAAATCTGATGCATTTAGTAACCACCGAGGGCACGCAATAGCAATTCAATGCAGTTCATCTGCACATTCCTCTGCCTGAGAAATTCCAGACAGAAATACAGCTGCTCTGTGGCTGCTGGCTTTACAAACCACTCTCCTAGAGTTTCTGTCCATATTTTCTAACTTAAATATGAAACTTGCAACTTTGCAACCCTATTACTAATCCATGCATCACATTTCAGGCAAATACTGTACTCTAAATAATTTCAAATGTAAATTAGATAAATTTACTTCTGATAGAAGGCATTTTTATAGTAACACTAGCAAAATATCTTGATGGCAAGACATTCCTCCCAGACTATAGAGGGCAATTTGTGTTCATTCACCTACTCCAAAATAAAAAATTTTTGGCAATAATTTTGTTATTACGGTATTTATTTCTAGAGCATCTATCAAGGTATTAAACATAGACCCAAATATACTAAGAGCATCAATTAGTGTGTGAGCTGAAAAGCAATCAACTTCAAAGTTAATCTGGACAAAGTAGTTTACTTACAGCATTAACAATTATTACTACTTGAAATTCCAGGAATGCAAGGAGAATCTATCTGAAAATAGGACTGCTTGTCACATAAACATGCTGTCTTTATCTAGGGATCAAAAACACAGCTGTGAAAATACTGTAAGTCTTGTCCAGATGAAAAAAACCCAACCTAAGCTGGTACAGATAAAAAGCTCAAGGAGAGACAGACTCAAACTAGCAAAGCCACATCTTGTTAAAGCATATGTCGCATGTCTACAATACTTTTAACACATGCTAGAACATACTGGATGCATTATCACATTTATTGCCTTGACAACAAAGCTAGACTTAATAGTACAGGGTAGTCCTTGTTCAAAAGAACTAAAATTTAAGAGGAAGCAACAGAAGTATCAGCTGCATTTTCAGATGCAATCTGAGAAGCTGTTAGCTTCTGGGAAGCTAACAAAAAGACAGAATTGTTTAAAATTTACTGGTTAACTAGAAGTCCTTCCCAAATGCTGCTCTGTGCCTGGCAAAACAATTCAAATAAAGGAAAAATAAGGAAATCTATTTTAAATAAAAAGTGTATTTAAAAAAAGGCATTTGAAAATAAAACCTTTCCATTTTTCAGGTTTCTTTTTTTTTTCTTATAGCTGAGGATTATAAAAGAATTTTAAAGCCAATGGAAACAGAATGTGTTGCAATAGCCAAGTTTATTTGTCTCCTACAAGTTTTTTAAAAACACCACATTTTCTCCAGTACTGATCTTGGATACCGGATTTAGGAAAGTTCTCTTGAAAATACCTTGTATCAAGCTGCACTTGGCCTCAAGTACTAAATTCTCATTGTTATTTAGCAGAAAGGCGTATTTTCTTACTATTATTCCATGATATCTCAGCTTCATTCTGCCAGAAAACCCCTGAGGTACACCAAAAATATTGCCCTTACTTTTTACATTTCTAATGCAGGCATAAAACAACTTTATTTCTCTATTTAGAAGACTGTCATAGAAACAGTGAGATGTTTCTAAAGGAAATACTCTTGTGAGAATTTGGTTTATTCCACATATACCATGTATGATTTCCACAGCTCCTAGTCTTTTAAACAAAGACTTAAGGCCAATAATTTTTTTTATTTTCATTAGCAAATGAACAGAATGAAATTAATTACTTTATGTTCTCATTAACTTACTAATGTAAACAATCTGTTTAGGTAGCAATAATATATAAAACCCAGAGAATTTACTTGCAGCAGTGAATTAAAAGAAAGACTAAGATTCCCAGCTACTCACAGATTTGGTTTTTAAAAATAAATTTACTACTATGATTTTAACTTATAACTGGACTGTACTACATAGACACAGCATAACCTTATCAGACTTGTACATGTTTATCTGAGTAAAAAATTTCAACAGCCATTATGAGTATGAATTATGCTCATCATGTCTTCAGCTGAGGCTCTCACTCATTTCAAACCATGCTCTGTTCTAGATGTGCATATGCACCTACAACAGATGGGGCACTGACAACATACTTGGAACAGTACAGAACTTTAGCTCTGGTGTGCCCCCACACATTCACAGATAAAATGCAAGGCTACACTAAGAAATGCAGCTCATGGCATAACAGAGAGAAGCTGAAGAGCTCAGCACTGTGAAATGCAGTCCTGCTTACAGTCATAGACTGGTTTGGGCTGGAAGGCTCCATAAAGATCATTCCTACCCCTTGGCATGGGCAGGGACACCTTCCACTGAACTGGGCTGCTCAGAGCCCCACCAGCAGAATGAACCTCACAGTGCCAACAAAAGGCTTTCTGAGATCAAAACGTTCAATCAAGGCACTGGCAAGAATCTTTTCAATCTATGTGACTGCTGAATATAACTAGTAACATATACAGGTCCATCTAAATGAACACACACAAATATGCATCCTGCCAACTATATGAAAAAATGTCATTTTTGACTTCAGGTCAAGATAAGCCCCAACAAAAACTGATAAAGATGTTTAAATCCTGAACTCTAATGTTAGAAAAAGGGTGTTTATGGAGTTTGTTTTGTTTGGGTTTTTTTTTTTCCAACCTTTTGAAAGGAAACCAGAAATGAGAATAATGTCCCTAGAAAACTGTGCTTAAAAATAGAGGCCAAGGGAATCTATTTATTCCTATAGAATGAATTCATTTCCTTTACTCTCTCCGTGATTGTGATATAATGCAAAAGTATGTATTTTATTTTATAGATTTTTATAACTAACATAATCTCAACTGTTGCTGAAATACCTTTCAGGATTATATCCTCAGTCAGGAAAAGTGAGTAATTCTTTTTATAACTTGATTAAGATACAAAAGATTAGTGAAAATTGTGATGTACATATTTCAAGTTTATTCCAGTCTGACTTGTTAATTAATATTTTCATTTTTAAAAACCCACTCCAAACTAAATAACAGCAATAAACTCACACTGAATTCCATTAAAGATGGAATCTTATGTTTTGATTGTCTTGTTTTAAGCATAGCACTGAAAAGGTGGACAAATCAGACTACTGCTGCCAGTCAACACAGATTTTATGAGAGCCACATACTAGATTAACTTCAGAACTATATTTAACCTGAGAAGATAGGGTCCCATTTATGTAATCCTACTTTAGGAGCTTCTAATGAGTTACTGCAGCCTAACCCAGATATGCCTGCCAGCAAGTTCCCAACTCTTTCATGTCAACTCAGTGATGAGAGTACAATTTCATTGTAAAAACTGCTGCATAGCACGAAGAGTACTCTTGTTAAACATAGAAATCATCAATATAATCTAACCTAAAAATAAACTTCTGCCTAATTTAGCCCATATTTATAACACAGACTCTTTATTTGTATTATATTTGCTATCTAACTACAGTCAGTGTTATTAAAGAAGAGATTACTAAGGGAGGAAAATACATAGTCAGTGGAATTAGGTAAGTAAGAAACTTGGTAAGTTCTTTGACACTAGAGCATTCACTAGACAGAGCAGATGCCTGCATTTACAAGTCAATGAACACACACAGAAATTACTGAAAGACGCTTTAGGACTCAAATTATACGTTGAGTTATTATCACAGTGGCCTCTTTTCGCCTTGAAAAATCTCCTGACAAGGATGCTCATCCATCTTAGAAATGTCTTCATCTTTCAGAGAGCATCCTCTGAGAGTCAGGCTTCCCCAGATGAGGGTCCTGCATCCCACCACCTGCCCAGCAGGCACATATGGCACGTGTGGATCAGGGGGCCGGGGCGAGCACCACTCACACGGCAACATCTGCCAGCTGATCAAAAGTGGCATTAATGAAATGCTAAAAGCAGTTAAGTTCACTCCTGCATGCTGAAAGACAGCTGTAGTGACAAAAGGAGTATGGGAAGAGCACCACATTAAGATTATAGATGGGAAAAGGAGCAGGGAAAAGGATGAAGCTGTTCAGAACATGCTTTCTCACCCAAGTCATCTCCAAACACCCTGACACTCATACTACTGCTTGAAATCAAGCATAGCATGAAATGCAAAACTGTAACGTAAGAAACAAGAACAGGAATAACACTACTAAAAATAGAAGAAATAGTTAAGAATTCATCATTACAATTTGTCATTGCATCACACAACTTCAGTTCCTGTCGTTTGCAGATTTGGCTGTGTTCAAAGGGTTTTTCACTTGAAGTTCACCTCAACAAATGATCCCAACACAAAAATTGGGATCACATATAATTTATACATAATTATATGTATAAAAATATTTCAAATTTCAGTGTCACTAGTTGCTTTCTCTACACTGTGTCTGCTGATACTACATATACAGGAAAAGCACTAAAAATGCAGTTCAAAGAGACGTTGTTTCTGAACATCACATTTTCTCTATGGCACTAGGATGCCTTTCTCCATTATTATATCAGATCCACAGATTTCAAGATTCAGAGCAGAGCAGCTATACTAGGCATGGAGACATGACATTCCCAAAACCAAACAAGGCCAATAGACCATAAACATAGTATCTTGGCTTCAGCTGCTAATTATTTCCCTACAAAGCTAAAGTTGAAGTACAGCGGGAAGTGCTTTTACTAATTTAGCTCTTCACAAAGGAAACAAAGAACTGCCTCCAAGACAAACAGCTTACATTTATTTTACTTAAATATTTTCCTGATGACAGGAAAAAACAAATAATGGCCTCTAATCTAGCAGAAATTTTGTCAGTGGCTTGGTTGTTCACATGAAGTACATTAATTTTAATGCAGCTCTCTCTGGGACAGAGGGAGACTGTGAATCCTCCTCCAGTGACCCAGTCATTCAGAGAAAAGGGGCCAGGCACTGAACCATCTCACAAGCAGCTACATCTTTGTGTACATCATATTCTGCACAATGAGGTGACAGATTGAGAAGGAAAAGTCTAAAAGTTAATTTTCTATAAATGTGGTTTCAATCAACTGAAATATTGATTTTTAGCATTCTTCTCAAGCTCTGTATGTCCAAGAAGAAAACAATACGATCAGTAGAAAACCTGGCATTAAACAATGACTCAGCATGCTGACTGAGCCTCAAGCTCTGAATAAAGTATTTATAACATATTCAAAATTGAGCAGAGTGGTTGCACTCACTCAAAGAGAAAAAGAAAAGGTATTAGTGGGCCAGTAGTAAGCTAACTAAAAGCAAAAATCATAAATTAGAAAATAAGTACCTTGCTATTTAAAGAAAGAAGAAAAAGTCATTTTCTTAATGTAAGGGCAATTCAAAAAGAATCATTTAACAAAAACCCTATAAATACCCTGGATATTTGAAGTCATCCAACATGACATGATCTTGAAGTAAAAAGCTGATGCTGAATTGAGAAAGATAAATTCCATGCTTAGCACCATAATAAATATGGTGCTAAATAAAATAAATTTATTATAGAGTATATTTCTTTGGCATTATGAAGGTAAATTTGAATCTGATTACTAACGTTTATTACTACAAATGCATAAGATAAATATATATTATGAATATTCATGAAAGTGCATTACACAAGTGCAAGATGATCTGTGCAGACTGAAATATATATTCTATCCTACAAAGAAATTTAATCTCAATGGAAGAAAAGAAGCAATTATGCAAAAAGGAAATGCAGAATGAAACACATACCAGAAAGAGCTGAAATTCAAGTTACACAGGAGGCTTAGGTGCTTCATGAATAAAGAAGGAAGAAAATCTCAATGAATGAGAAATCATGCTATGAAGAAAAAAGAGGAAGCGTATCAACTAGGTATACATTAATATGCAGATTATTGTACAGTGACATAAAACAAGAGCATATAAATTCTACTTATAAAAAACAGAATTACTTTTAGCCAGTTTAGAAAATGCAAAACTGAGCTCCAACTTATCGATGGCCTCTTCCTACTGGCTCAGTATCTTGTCCAGAAGGATGACAAAGGAATTTATTCCTTTCCTGCCATGTGGATAGGCAGAACAATAACTAAACAACCATCAGTTTTGAGTACACTGCTTTCTGCCTTATCAGAAACAGGATGATAGTTTTGTCTCCTTGACATACTTCCACAGCCAGCACTCCAAACACAGACTCAGGAAATCACATTCCCTTGGCATTAAAAGATGAAATAAATCTCTGCACAGAGACTATTATTCCCCATACTCAGGAACAGAAGCAGAGTCAAATTCTGATCCAACTGGCAGATTCTCTCTTTGCTAGCTGCAGTGATGTAGACATCAATTCTGAACTGTATTGCTCAGCATCACTACAGGCATACCCAAGGCAAAAATCACTCCAATATAAAAGTCTGGCCACATACTGCATGTTAAGGCTGCTGTAAAACCCAGTGTTCCTAGAAATGCTTTCCTTTTTTTCATTTTCTTGTAGTAGAAAAAAATTGATTGTTTATATGATTTTCAACACAAACACCACAGCAGCCTACTCCAACATTACAAAACCAAAGAAAGAAATACAAAATTTAATGGAACTGCTTAAGTAATGAAGCTTTGATATTTTATTGATTTGCTTGAAACTATGAATTGCCAAAACCAAAACACTGTTTTAACCTGACAGTCCCATTGAGACCAATATTGCATACTACACTTCAAGTTTATTCTAAGCTGTTTATTAGCAAAAACACTATTAACAGCATGCAGAAAAGATGTTGCCAGCACAGAGCTGCTTTTGAACCTCTGCTTGCCATGGTTATAGGATAAAGCTTCATTTTCACATCTGCACAGGTACTACCCAGTCTAGTTTGAAGCCCAGATGACAGAACCAAGGGTTGACAGTGCCACTCCACAGCTCTACAAGTCAGGACTTCCTGCAACACATTTCCAACATTCCTCTTGGACTCGGGTGTTTATTAGCTTATGTTTATTTAAACAGCATAATATCTCCCTCACCTAAGTCAAACAACCGTAGATACCACAATGCAGGTATCTTAGCTAACCAGAGAATCACAGAACATATTGCTCCAATGGGATCTATAAGCTTCATACAGCATAGAAGATGGTGCTGAGACACACTTTAAAATATCTGAAAAAAAAGTACTCCTTACTCAATGGGATGAAGTCTCTGTAAAGGGATGTCAAGCTAGAGTGCATTTGGTCTTGTTTAACTGGTTTTAAGTCAAAAGGACAGAAGTGGTCAAAGAAAGAAGACAGGAACAAACCAGGGGATCTGCAGTCAGAATGGTGATGCACGTGCAGGACCGGGTTCCAGAGGGAATCATTTTTATTGTTAGCGAGTCAAAACATCTCAGTGGAGCACATTGAAAATACTTACCTGAAAAAAAAAATAGGGAAAAAAATCCAGAACTACTTGACAGTTTTCCATAGAGGACAAATTATTAATAGTCACAGAAGCCTTGCTCAGGAGTTTTAAGGCGTTTCAAGCCATCTCTCTGCTCTTAATGTTTTGTTTGACCAGTCTAGTACAACTCTATGTGTTACCCCAGAAGTGTCACAAGACAGGTCTCTAAGCTGATACCCAGCTAAAGCACATGTGGAGGACAGGCCTGCAGTTTACTACAACAGATTAAGAACACAATCAGGTTGACTCTGACCTCTCCCAAATTTATGTTAAGATGAAATATTTCTTGTCTCTGCAACAGTGGCTTGTATAAAGACAAAGAGTGAGGGTTTTTTTCCTCTGGAGTTGCATATGTGCTCTTTGCACAGCAAGTTACAGTGAGGACAGCAATGGCCATGATCCTGTACCAATGGTGTTTGCATGCAGCACCTTCAGCCACCTAAATGCATGTGACATGCAGGATTTACATCAAACACCTTGGAGCCACAGTTTAAAAAGCCACAGCAAAAATTAACAACAAAGTTCTCAAAACATTAAGAAAGACAATCTGTTACTTAGAAAAAGTTAAATCCTATTTGCCAAAAACAGGTAAGGCCTTGGCACCCAATGAACACCTGAGGATTTCCACACTGATGTAGGTCTGCTGAGAGCTACCAAAGCATTACATAAGCATTTTCCCTGCTTATGTGCTCCATGCAACATGGAAGCTGTAGGGATACACATTCCTGACAGAGTCAGTCAGATCAGTCTCAGAAGTGACTATTTTGTTACTAGGCAGGAGCACCCACCAGCTGCACAACTCACTGCAGCCTTGCACCAAACATTCACTTCCAAATATCCAGCTGGAGGCTCAAAGATCTGTAGTGAACTGAGAAAACAGAACTCTCAGGGCAATAGTCACAGCCTTCTTTATTGCCTTAGCCATCTCACTGGCAACAATGAGGGAAACACTGCGTGTACACCCCTACTTCAAAGGCACAGCCATTCCTTGTCATCCAAAACCTACTAGGGACTGGGATGCAATAAGAACATACCCCCTATCCTGCACCCAAAGTGTCAGTCTATCAAGAGTCTACAGCAATCCTCCACACAGGCAAAACCACATAGCCAGGAACTGTGGTCTGCCAGGTTAGCACACAGAAGATCTCCTTCATGACCAGTCAACAACTCCAAGTTCAGAAACAAACACAGAATTACTGCTTGTGCATCTCCAGTGCCTTCTACATGTTGTCTCCACCTTCCAGAAAACTTCATCCACACCTCAGGTCTGCCACCAAGTAGAACAGACTCAGAGAGCACACACAATTGAAGATCAAATGCATCAGTGGATAAAGAATACAGCTCCTGAACACTGAAGCCTACTGAAAAATGCTAAGAAATAAGTCCTAGGGCAGTTCAAATGAAAGGGCTTGAAATGTGAACTGAAAATAAAACTAAGGACAACCAATGAAGTCCTAACAACACATGTATAAATGATACAAAGCTTTGTTACATGGATGTTCACAGGTAGGTTTAATGAGTTAATGAACTACAATACAACCAGATTAAATGTATTGACATTGTAATTTATAAGTGTACTGAGTTAGTTTTACACTAATATAAAGAGTTAATACCACAGAAGAAGGCCTGTGCACTTCTTCAGTCACTAAAGTTTTCTTCTGTGGCTCCAAAGTCACATTTGTCTACTAAAATCCTTAGAATACATAGAAACATCAACTTACAGTCTCACTTTTCAGGGCAGGTTTCATCAGTCAGAAACACCTGCAGCACAGGCCATGCTAAAAGCTGGGGGAAAATATCCAAGCTTTAGACTTTACTGCAGATTATTTACTGCTGATTAAAGAATGATATATATGTAATCAAAGCCTCAAAACTGTAGCAGCTCTTCCCATGCACAGAGATCAGGGTCACAATGAGTGTAATTCCTACTGTCAATCTCAATGCCTAGACTGGTTGTTATTTACACCCAGTGAAAATTCAGAACATATGCAATAAAGGTGATGAATGTATGGCTGATGGTGCCATGTTATACAGACTGTAGCTGAGATCAGAATCAAATGAGTCAGTATCAAGAGGATTCTTATTTTTCTGCTTAAAAGCCTATAACCTTTGCAAGTGAGAAGCCATGACAATATTTCTATCACCCACAGGGTGGGGTGCATCTCAAGCGATATGAAACAGGAAAAAGAAAAAATGCTTTGTGTAATTCAAAACCCCCAAAAACAAGCTTCGTATTTCACAGCTTCATTGTTAAAGAATGTATCTCAGACTTAATGATTCCTTCCACATTAAAAAAAATTATATCAGAAAACAGAATGACATGGCTTAATCTGTGCAGAACATGCACTCCTCCATCACGACAAAGCACAACAAAGTAAGAACATGTAGCATTTTGACATCAACAAAGCTGCCTACACAGACACCCACTCTTTCTTATTTTCTCTGCAGCATATTCTTTTAACTCACTCATTTCTTTCTGCATCTTTCTCACCATTCTTGACTTATCTGCTTCCCATACAGCTTCTTCAGACTTGTTTTCAGATGAAGACTGACCATGGAAATAGTTACTTCCTTACAGACAGTTCAGAATATAGCATCCATTTTAATTTTTCCTTCTCCTGCTATATTTATATACCAATAAAAATAATTTCCTTGAGAAACAGAGACATTATTCCAGAGTATCTGAAACTAGGTAACTATAACTAGTAACTGATAACTAGGGCAGGAGTGTTATTCCGTAGATTTAAGCTTCATGCTGTGATAGATTCACACATTTGGTCCCACCTCCCAGTAAGGAGCTGGCAATTACTGCATTCCAGTGCAGGACCATGGATTTTTTCCAGCTCCCTTAGTCCACATGGAAGCTACAGCTGATTCTGGCAGCTGAAGTAGCAATGCATTTTTGCATCAGATGTGCAAAAGCTAGGCATACTGGACTGGGTATGAAAGACCAAAAATGCCGTATATACTAATCACCAGATTAGAATTATCATTCTTGACAATCATGGTATTTACAGCTCTGCTTTACTGATTTTATACTTACAGATCTAAATCTTAAGAAATGCACTGTATTTATTACCTCAAGTGATAAGGTACCCTCTAAAGGTTTTAGATCCTTCTCTGCTTTGTGTGAGGAAGCAGCAAATAACTGGAATCCTGTGTTGGTTTTCTGTGCTATTTGAAGGCTTAGCCTCTTCTCAGTTCCTGGACAATACATATATTAAGTACACTAAGTGCTGTGATTAGAGCTTAAACACTGTTTAAATCAGACACATCTCTAACACATCCCCTTGTCAAGCATAATTTATCATTATTATGCAATTATGTTAAAGTGCTAGGATGCAGGAATCTTCTATTTTACCCAGTTCATCAGACAGGCTGTCTCCACAAACAGATTTATCTGTATATTAATTCTTGGAGTATTTTCTGAGTACACACAAAATTGTCAGCATTTTAATTTTTACTCTTAAAAACCACAGCTTTTTTACCCAATACCTAGATTCCTAATAGCTCACTAAATAGACAGACTAAATCTAGGTCAGATATACCTAGATATACCATGGCTATGGTCATGGTTCCCTTTTTGATGCAGAAGTAAGCATCTACTTTTTGGACTACACATGCTCTAGGAAAGGCTAAAGAGAAACAAGATGGAGGAAAAAAAAAGTACAAAAAAATCCTAAAAATATTTCAGGCTTTCTTACAGAGTGGACAGTAGCAAAAAAAAAAAAATCTGCAAGCAGTAATATATACACAAAATATTTGTTATTGACATAAAGGCAGGGTTGGTACAGTTAGCTGAATGCAGGAAAGCTTTGTGCTTCTGCTGCAAGAGGTAGTAATAGCTCCAACCTCCTGGCTGGTCAAATACAGAATCTAAAAAATCCTGAGAAATTTCAGCATATGATGGCAATCTATTAAAAAAATCCAAACAGAGGTAGACAAAACCCAAAATAAACAAACAAAATCCCCACCACTAAACCAAATCAGAAAACATTAATAAAGGGATATAATGAGTTTAAAGGGATATAATGAGCTGTCAGGAACAAAATTGTGCAAAAGATCCATTTTTCAACATGACTCATTGCAAAGAATACAAGTTCATCCCATTCATCAGTGAAATTTGACCAAAAATACAAAAAAGGCTCATCTAACCTCTGCAATCAAGTATATATGTCTTAGAGTTCTGGAGCAGATTTATCTTCAAGACTTCAGCCATTTTGCACATATAGTTTGAAATTGTCCAACAAATGCAAAAATTAGTCATAGGGGACTCAGAGACAGCAGAAGCATTCAAAGCTCATTTCCGCAGGAAGCCAGACTACAGCAAATGTAATTAAAGTTTTTAGTAAGAGTTTGCCATTTCACTAAAAACACAGTAAGTGTTGGGGCACAGCATCCCATCCTCCCTCCCATCCTATGTGGTAGAGGCCAAAGCCTCATGCAAAAGCTAATAGGATGATCATCTTCAGAAGGATTATGCTGCACAGAGAAGCTGAAGTCTGCCTTTGTGAGAATTAAGTCCATCATCCTTACTGGTCAGCTGAATTATATTCTTTTGCCATAGTGCAGATAAATTATCACTTTGTCTTCCTTAAAATGAGTGCATCTCAAAGAACATCAATATAAGAAGGTGGGATAAAATGTATTTGAAGATTTTTTTTTTTTAAGAGCTAGGGAGTCCAGAAAATGATTCAAGAGGAAAAAGTAAGTAATTCTTTTATAAGAAATAAAAGCCTGCCACGCTAAATTATCAGAGTATAATTATAATATAGTCTATACCTAACAAGCTTAGCAATGAATGATTGAGCCAGGATCTGTTCTACAGGAAACATGAAGATGTGACTCAAGTAGCTCAACATAAGGTAAAAACATTGTTAAAGTGCTGCTTTACACCTTTATATGGAAAAAAAGGTCTATTCTTGTGGTTTCATTTCTCATTTCTAAGCAATTTAGAGAAGGAGCACCTCCCAACACACTCTCTCCATTCTGATAGGGATAATAGAGTGTTTACATCCAGACAGTGCAGGAAGTACTACAGGAAGCACTTACTCCAAAATCAGAGAAGTACTTGCATCGCAGGGACCCAAACAGAATGAGAATCACTGTCTCACAAAGTAAAACCTTCACCCTAGAAACATGACCTGATTAGACTCAGGGTAGACATGCATCACATCATCACAAGTATTTATAAACACGGATAATAAGCTTGTTCAGAGAATTAGCAGTTCACAAGAAAACAAAGCTTGTACCTTTGGGTGGTAGTTCAAATGCAAGGCAGTGAGAAGAAATGCAAAATATTGGACACTTTTTTGCATAAACAGAAGCATTACAGAGCAGTAAATAAAAAGCCACCAGATGCTGGATACTGCTCTAGATAGAAAACAGAAAAAGAAAATGAAGTCTCAGCCATGAGACTGACAATCACTGACATTTTGCAAAGTTTTAGTAAAATACTCTTATTTAGTTAGATAAGATGTTCCTTGTTCTGACTGTTGAAGAAGAGGAATAAGATAATTTTGGAAGAATCCACGGGGATTGTTCTGTAATGGCTCACTCTTACTCTCAACATATAAACAACAATAATAATAACAATAGCACCTCAGTTTCAATTACACTAACATACCACTTGGCTCACCTCATCTTGAGATAAATAGATAATGTTAGGATTAAATTTTAGTGTGTTATACTCACAGGGGAAAATAAAAAAATCACCTCCTCACCTGCACAGACAGCAAAGTCAAAGCAACTAGATATGCAGACAGTGCCCATAATGAAGGCTGAAAACTATGTTGACCATGGCCAAAGGGACACCATTTATTGAAGTTACACCCAGGAAGCCAAGCATTTCATCTGCAGCACATGCTGAGCATCAGCGCTAAATCAAAAGTGAAACTGCAAAATGCAGCTCTGTGACTCCACTGACACTTCCTTCCTGGATGGAAAGGTAGCAGCTATCACAAGGGTAACTCAAAGCTTTCAATAATAATGTCTTGTCAAATGCAAGTCAAATTTAAATGGCACCAAGAAATATGGAAAAAAACATACTTTCTGAAACAGCTCTCATTTCCCTTAATGTCAAGGTAGGGTGCTAGAAAATGGGCAACATGGTGCCCATGGGCTGCAAGTGAGAAGAAAACTGAACAGAAACTTCAAAGAGTTAGGAGAGACATCTTGATTCTCCTACAATTGTGTCTACATTCAGCATTTAGTAGGGAATAAGTAAGCAACACATGAACAAATACATGTAATATAAATAGTTCCTCACTTAATTTTACACTGATTACAGAATGTCAGCTTGCAGATTAAATATATAGGTTTTTAAAAACATCTGCAAGAAACAAATTAACTAGTATTTGCACCAAAGTCCTCTTATTATCAGAACAAAACAAATATGTCCTTCAGCCATCTTCCACTAAAAACAAAGTAAAATCAAAGCAAAGCAACCAATGTTGACTGTTAGAGGGTGACATAACTACTATAAAAAAGTCTGTTCATTACTTCTAAAGATTAAACCATTGAAGTGATTTTTGCTTTACTTTCAGACTTTCGCCTCCAGAAGATGTTTTCAGTTTATAGGGTTATTCAGCATGTTAACAAAACAGCACCAAAACAACTGCATGTTTAAGTGTGCTTACATTTTTATAAAATGTGCATTAAGCAACTCTCTCTTAAAACCAAGGATAAAAAGATAAATTAGAAATTACTACTCTGTATCTTTGTCTTCATCGACACATAATTTCCCATTGTGAACAAGATACCAGAGTGACTACAAGTTTCTGTGAACCAACAGAACAAAAATAAAATAAAATTCCCACTGTATTCCTCACTACATCAAGCACCTTATCCATTCCTGTCTAACTTAAGAGCTCCAGGTGGGAACTTCCCAAATACATCTAGCCCTTACCGTGCATTTTTATGCATGTGTTTGAGAGCCTAATTGGTAAAGAAAGAATGCATCAAATCCAAAGGTAGCTGTGGAATTAAATGCCAGATCTATGAGCTTGGGTTGTGTTGAGAGGAAAAGGGGAGGACCTCACTACCACAGCACATGGCAGAAGCTTCTCTTCAACTGCCATTCTTATTAGACAAACAGAGATGAAATATTGCAAGTAAGGAAGTAACCAGCCAAGTTTTAGTGATTTCTAAGAAAGGCCTACAAAAGCATTCCCTTTGCCAAAGACAAAGTTCTATGATTTACAATAATGTGCAAAGGATGGAAGTATCATGGGAAAAAGAATGAATGAAAAATTAGTTTAAACTACTACTGTGGTTCCATTTTGCCCCACTGACAATGAATCTGTATGTCTTTTATTGAATTACTACATATATTTCCCTATTACTGAAGTTACGGCTGATAAAGTTTGCTATTTTAAAAAACCTTAGCAAAAATTAAACAGAAGTAACAAAATTTGCATACAGGAGTAAAACTTTCCAAGATGGAAAAAACCTCACTTTTTTAGATTATAAACTCAAGACATTTTTTGTAACATGTCAAGAAAACAATGACCATGAAACTGATTTTCCTTACTAATGCAGAGTAACATTGCAATAAGTACTCAAACTCAACAACTGTTCTTAATATGGAACTTTTTATTTAATGAGAAACAAAAGAGATGGAATGTGTTTGTGCATATCAGTACACAAAGCTGCAATTAAGGCTGAATATTGTACCTTCGCAATGAAGCAGAACAGTTAATGAAAGTTGGAAGGAAAAAAACATCAGGATTACAGACAAGGACATGAGGAAAGGTTTGATGTTTTCTTTGCTTGATGGCAGAGCAACTTTGGTTCAAAATTAATAAATGGAGATGCAATAATCAGTGGTACCAGTCCAAATATCCTCTTAGAGGCAGCATGCAACCAACCTTGCTTTTATACAAACAGGCAATCCAATCTCACGTTCTTCAGTATTTTCTGCTCCCTGACATGTATTTATGCCAGCTCCATCTGGCCTTGCACTACCCAGAAATACAGCCCAGGCCCATTTCTTTCTTCATATACTTGCTACTCCTACATCTCTCATCTTCTATCATAATCTAACCAAAATGTTCTACAAAAAAAAAAATCTGTACATGAAACTAACAATAAACATTTGCATACTGAAAAACAATACTTAAAGGCAGAAACTGACAGCAGAGCTGGGATGAACTGCAATGAAGGTGGTGCTGTGCACATAAATGCACTAACTGTGGAAAACAAAATGTGAACTTGAAAGAGATGGACCTGTAAGAGAAGAATCTTAAGGAACCTCTGCTCCATCACAGTGTCCCAGGATTAACATTTTAACAGAGCACATCTCTTCCAGTTCAAGTCTCATTTATACCTCAGGTTCAACACACAGGATCTTACGAGGATATTTCCAACTCTTGCATTCCCGTAACGACAATCTTAAGACACTAAAGAAGCATTATTTTAAGTGGACAGTGAGCATTGCTCAGAGCATTTCCAAAAAGCAAATGGAAATAAAAAGCCTTTATGTACGTGCAGGAGAACTTAAAATATGTTAGGTAAACCAATGGCCTCTTACAGTACTTGTGTCTGTAAGCCCCAGTGCCACAGTGAAGGAGTCCTAGGGGTGGCCTCCTTGAACCTGAGGAGCTTATCTCCAAACAGTGGCCTCTTCACCCATAAGAAGAATCACCTCTTCCACGGGATCCAAGATACTTGGCCCTTCTGTTTAAATCTCTAAAATATCTATTCAAATATTAGATTCATATTAAAAACCTAACTGCGTGTACCCACCCAGAAACAAAAAACTCGAACCTCAAAAGACCCCACACTACCTCAAGTGCAAAAAACAAAGTCATGCCAGTGGACCAAGAAGTACAAACAGAGCAGAGACTGAAAACAAATGTTCTAAGCCTTACAGAGTATCCCAGCTTCTGTATCACAGTAACTAATTTTAGCATTATTAACAGTAAGGCGTGTGTTTTTTCAATGCAGAACAAAAACACCATCTCAAAAGATAATTAAGGAAGAATTTAGAAGTCTTTAGAAAAACCTTCCTGCCCAAATGCACCATGAATTAGTGTGTCTTACAAACCATTTATTTTCAGCAGGTTTTCAAAAACTAACACAAAGATATTCACCCTTTGCCATATAAAATCTGAAACGGAAGCTGGCATCTCACAGAGATGAAACACAGCAGACCCTAATAAGCATTACAGAATCCAACTCCTGCATAAATACATAGCCTACTGTCAGTGAGACCAACTGTGTAAGAAGAGGCATTACTGTGTATACATGATGGGTTCTAAGCATAGAATCTCATCTCATGGAGGGATCTCATGGAGCAAAAGGAATCTCGGAATGAAGTGGGTCTCAATTCCTTCCCCCTTACAAAATTTGCGAGGAGTTCTTTTCTTTCCTCTTCTACTAATTCTATTAATTTTAAAATAAATAAATACAGTCAGTTATAATTAGCATCATTTCTTATGATTGTTTGATTAGGCAGTGTGGTGCATGGAAGTCATCAATCAGGCTAGTAAATATATAAATAACAAAAATAATTCTTGCTTGTTAGTTAACCCTGTGTTCATCCTCCTCTAATTTAGAGATCCTGCAAATCTGCAGTGACTTGCAGGCCTAGCCACTGATTCAAGGGCTGATGGAAAGAACTTTTTTTTAAATCTCACCCATTCACTTGAACAAACCAGTCTTGATGGGGAACCAAGAGAGAAAAATTACAGTGTGTGCAGATACTCCTCTGATCCAGCCCCCTGGAGTGATCTGTTCTGTAGTGTTGCCATAGAAAATGGAAAGGAAGCCTCCAATTAGGGACGAGGTCACTTTTAAGCAGAGATATTATGTAAATATCAGCCAGCCAGCACCCTGCAAAAAAAAAAAAATAAAGGCCTCATCCTGCCAGCCCTCCAAGGGCAGGCCTCGGGTTTGCTCCTACAACAGCCGTGCCAGCAGGACGCGGCTGGCAGGAGCAGGTGCCAGCCCCGGAGGCTGTCCCGGGGACCCCCGGCACCGCAGGTACACCCGGGAGGGGGGCGGGCGGCCGAGCCCGGCGGGGCCGGGATGCTCCGGACTGTTCCTGCGGTACCGGCGGGGATGGGGGAGCACAGGGAGCCCCCGGAGCCCTCCCGGCCCCTCCGCGGCCGCGCCCCGGCCCGCTGATGGCTGCGGGGGAGTTGCGGGAGGGCGGGGGCCGGCGGGGACCGAGCGGGGCCCCTTCGGCGGGAGAGAGCCGCTCGCCCCGCCGGGGGACAGGCAGCCCCTGCCCCGCCAAGGACCGGCCGCCCTTCCCGAGGCTTCCTCGCCCGTCGGGTCACCGGCACGGACGGACGAGATGACAGGGGCACAGCCTCGCCCCGCCCCGGGATGCACTTTTTTTCCCTGAAGCACCTCGCACGCCCAAAGTCTCCGAGCGCGGCAGCATCCTCCCTCCATCCCTCCATCCCTCCGTCCTCCCTCCCCTGCCACCCCGTGCCCGCGCCGCCTCCGCATCAC
>VZTT01049011.1:56442-70741 GCA_013400855.1 Buphagus erythrorhynchus
GCACCGCCCACTCGTCCCTCCCGCGGCCGCCACTCACCCACTCCGCGGCCGGCGACGGCGGCAGGGCCCGGCCAAGCCCTTGTCCGCTCCTTCCCCGGGGGGATCCGCTGGCGCGATGCGGGCACAGCGGCGGCGAAGCACCGCCCGGCAGCCGCACCTCGCTGCCGGCGCCGGGTCCCTCCCCAGCTGTCACCGGTGGCCCGCCNGAACTGCCCCGCACGGGGCCGGGCGCTGTCCCTGACCTGGAGACCGGGGCCCCTCGCTCGGTCCCCGCCTCAGCAGGTGCAGCCACATCCGGCACAGAGTGCCCAAGAGGATGGGCACATTTAATTTTTTATGTCACACAAGAATTAGACACGGAGTTGTCTGATCAACTCAGCTGCCGGACGCCTGAAAATCCTGATCCATTTAAAACCTCGATTTGTCAGAATGGAAGAGAATACCATCTTGAAGCTCCCGGGCAGGCTTTGCTGTGGGTTTCAAACCAGACTGACTCCTCTGTGCCAATGTACATTGGCTGTGAACGCGCCTTTACTAAAATGCTGTTCATGATGGTATTTCTGTTGATCCAGATCCAGTGGTGACCCTGTGAATGCAGCAGAAATGTGTTTCTGTGAGCCAGCTACCAAGACCTCAGGGAGTGGGAACGGTCATGGCTCAGTGTTCTCTTGATGGCTTATGTAGCATTTGTGTAAACTGTCCCCAAATCAAGGAGAAAATAAACAAGTCTACCACTCCATTTGTTTTGCTGTTGTTGCTGCTGCTGCTGTAGTGCTAGTTTTGTACTTCCTTTAAAAAGAGAAGATGGCTATGGGAAAATAGATTTGATACAATATACAAGAAACAAGCATCAGCCTCAGAACAGGCTCACAGAAGAAAGTTGATGGAGTTCAGCAGGGAGAGCTCAGGGCAGCGTCCTAGGCACAGAAGTTTGAGAAGGGAACACTTGAGTATTGCAGATAAAACTAACTCTATTGGTGGCCACACTGAATGATTAAAATCCAAACTGGAATGCACATTTTAACAGTCAAGGCAATTAAACAGAAACACCTTTTGAGACTAAAAGGGAATATGCATTGCTGGGAAGTATGAAGCAACACTTAAATGCCTTTCCAAAGGGAGGCATTTCAAGCAGGACCTAAAGGAATTCTTGTAGCCAGAATAACCCAAAAGTTCCTTCTCTGTAGAGAAAATGCTGCTTTTGATTTTAAAATCAACACAAATTGAATGTCTCGGTGTTAATTACTTCATAGAGTTAATTTGTTCCATTTTCTAAGAAAATTTCAGGTATAAATGTTTGATACTTGGACTTTCAAAAAATGCCAACACATTTATTGGTGGCTGTGTTCCAAGTCTGGATTAATGAATCCAGGATAAGCAGCTTGTTATGCTTTAACTGCTATCTAACTGTTCTTCATAAGAATAGGAATCTGGGGCCTTAGTTGTGGCCCTGGTCAGGGAGAGAGGAAATTGGAGCTCATAAATAATATATGCATGGCATTATATTAGTGGTATGTCTTGTGCAAGGATGCAGTGATGTGTTCTGAAAAAAGGCAGGATGTTCTATATAGGATTTGCTTGTAATGGATTGGTGCATAGAGTTTTTACATGCAAAATATTTTCTTATTAAATAATTTTCACTTGAAAGTACTTGAAAATAAAGAAAAAAGTAAGTATAGTTTATATCTTAGCTAGCACTTTGTTTCTAAGTATTTTTCATTAATAGAAGTGTTTGAGGTTTTTTTTAACTAAAATAAATTTGATTTAATTTAAAAGTAAGGTGATTATCTTGTCTGCACAGAGTCAAAAATACTATCTTCCTGTCAGACATGGCTCTATAACCTGCTGTTCCATTCAGCTGGAGAGCAACAATCACTTCATGAACCTTAAAGCATTCTTTTGAGAGCTTGGAGTTTGATATTCCCTAATACCTAGTAGCTGAGGAACCCACTGCACAGATTTACTGTAAAGATGGTCCCATCCCCAAAGAACTAGTGCTGTTAGTGGTCATGGAATAGCCAAGGGACTGGCATATTCAGTGAAAGTAAAGATTTATAATCTGGCCTGGTTTTTGATTGCCTGGTTATTTACAGCTCTGTTGTATCCTACTGGAAGAAAACTACTGGGTCAAGCCCAAGTTCACACTGGAATTCGGTGGGTCAGCCAAAAATTAATCCTGATATATCCTGGTAACTGTGGTGTCCCTGCTGATATGAGAAGCTTTTGAATAACACAAACAGAATGTGAAGCTGTGAAATACAGAAGATGTCTGCAAAGGAAGGGAATTATTTTGTGCAGCTATCAGCTGATCTATTACCACTGATTGTTTGGCTAATGTGTTACCAGCTTCCTACTTCTGCTATTAGTGACTGGTAAAGCAGACTGAAGTATTGAATCTGAAAAGTGATATGTGAGACATCAGTAAGAAAATACTGAGCTCTGTTCTGAATTCCTTAAAAATCAATGCAAATTGGTCATTTTGTTCAGGAGGAATAAAACTGCCTCTTCAAAGTAAAACTTTAAAAATGCCCTAAAAGCCTTCTGGTAACTTTACAGCTATGCAATCTAGAATTAGAAGCACTTTGACTTTATTGCACTCATGCTGCAGTAACTATATTAAATAGAAAGCAAAATAAAATTTCAAGGACAGGCCATAATTGAAATTTTAATTCATTTTTAATATTGATATTCTCATTTTAAGAGCTTTAAGTCTTCAGACTAGCAGGAGAATATCAGACTCCTTGCTCTAAATTTGCCTTTTAATCCTAATAAATATCTCTTGTAAACAGGGGTGGTCCTCCTATTCAGTTAAAACTCAAAGCATGAGAATTATTTAAAGTTTCAGCTCTTTTTGTAATGCCTTAGGCGTTTATATTCTTTTATATAAAAAAAATCCTAGAACACATTTAAAACTGATATACAGAGAGGGGACCAGACTATTTGCTACTGTAAATGTGAAAGTGGTGTATTGATTATTTTTTTATTATTGTTGTTGTTATTATTGTTAATATTATCAGTATTATTATTTAGAAATTAGAAATACACACTCAAAGAACAGGGGTTTTTTTATACAGTATGTTTTTTTCCCATTGAAATGCAGCCATCTGCAGGCAGTTATATAATAGTGCATAGCAACAGTACAACAATTATGTACAATGTATGGTTATATTTAAAACTTCTTACTAATTATTATGAATGTTAATACTGCTCAGGACAAACAAGAGAAAAAATATTTTAGGGGGAACCTTAAGTTGACTGACTATAATTACACACTTTAAAAGGTTTGTGTGTGATCTTTTATAGGAATGATTTTTCTGGAAAAGTTGGATTCAAGACATCTCCTTCAGAAAGCCTGGGAGATTTGGAGTCATTGAAATGGAATGAGGTTTATTCTTCTAAGTTATTGTGGCATTGTGAAACTTGCAGAGGATTTTCATTTAAAACAGTCATGTTTTAACATTCATTTAAAAAAATACTATTTTCAGATTCAAGCTTGCTGGAAAGAGTTGGCCTGATTTTCTGTAGTTGGGATGTGTTTTGCTCAGAGAGCTGGCTGCTGTGTGTCTGTGTATGGGATGCCTGGGCTCCCTCTCTGCATTGTGGGTGAATTTCTGGCAAGGCTGCCTTGGCCCTGGAGCAGAGGCGCCTTTTACACACCCCAAGAGAATCTGTCTTGCTATACAGTTGTGTACAAAATTGATAGTGGCACCAACATACACCAAAAAAAAAAAAAAAATCACCTACCATGCTGCTAAATTTGAAAACACAGGATGTGTGTCTGCTCTGTACCAAAGAGGAAGAGATGCTGGTGTGTACAGCTCACAAGGTGGGACCATAAAGGTTTGGCCAAGGTCAGAACCTGCCCGCACCTGCCAAGAGTCATGTATGCATGGTATAAATTCTTTCTACAACACATAATCAGAATCTAATCTTCTTTTACAAATGGTCAAAACACTGATATGACAAGTTGCACTGTATCTTCTTGGAGATGTTCTCCCTGTCTTTCTCACCCTTTTGATGGGTTCTGCCTTAGGTGGGTGATAGTATAATACCCAGAAATAGCATGTGTTACAAACTCGTGCTTTTAATAGGGAATAATTACCATGCATGGGTTTAAATAGCAGCCTAAGGAAGCAGACTGCAATTAAGAGTTGAAATATGTAGTTTAACAATTGTAAGTTCTGTTTCTGTATTGAACTGGATAGATTGTACAATATTCCTTTCTTTCATGTGTCAGCATGTGTCTGAGCAGATATGTATGCACTTCTAATGTTTTCTTGCACCTGTTTTAGAGAAGTCACTTATTCCTTAATAGAGAGGGAAGAGTCTTCTGGGAATATGCACCCTGAAATTAGAATTTATTATAGGCTTTATGTACAGCTGACTTGGTTAAAAGCTGCCTTACTGTGCAGTCACATATCAAATTAAAAATGACAATATAAATAGAAGAAGTTAATGACTATGCTGTGGAATATGGGAATAAAGCATTTGACTCGTTAAAACAAAGGGGAAAACTGAAGATTCACAATATATTAACCCATGCGTCGAAGATGCTGCTACAGAAGCAAGCACTAGTGCTTTGGATGGCAATTGATTTCTCATGCTACGCTACCTGCAGAGCCCTCTGTAATGCGTGTGCTGAGATGATTAGCTGTAATAAGGAGAGGCTAGGGATTTAAAGTGTAAAAATAACAGCCATTATACTTCTTAGAAGGAATTCTCTGAGGATGTGTGCCCGTGGCTCATTCATGCTTGCTTTACTACATGATATATTGAACTAGTCAGAGCTTTGTTGGAAAAAGGCTTCTAAACACAGCTGTTAAAATCATGGCATTTTGGTGGACCATTTTTTCTCTTCATGACTCTTTTTCTTTCTTTTTAAGAATGAGTTGTTAATGACCACCTTGACTTTCTGAGGACAAGGTCTTATAATCTTGTATGTATTGATAATATTACGTAAGTTTGTCAGCTCTTGGGTTGTAGCATCTCTCTTAAAGAAACTTAATGTGCAAAGGAAAAAAGAAATGAAAATACTCTTTACTGATCTTCTAATTATTATCATAATTTAATCATATTGAATATTTTAGTACTGCTACAGCAGTTTATATGTTTAGAGTGTAGTGTTCTTTTCTTGCATCTCTGGATTCAAAACTGCAGGTTCAGGACATAATACAAGGTTATGCATCATTTCAAAGTATTGCAGCTACTTGAAAATACCCTTTAAGATCTACCACAGCTTCTGTTATGCACACTGATGTAAATCTTCAATTAGTATGCAAAATCAAGAAATACTTTACTGCTGTTGTGCAAGGTCTTTGTTTGAGGGGAATATTGAGGAATTCCTCTGGATAATGGTTGTTCTTATAAAGTTGACCTTTGAGAAGAAATAAAGGGTGATAGGAAAGTGAACAGATAGTCTGATAAATTCCTTCCTTTTTCCCTATTAAAAGAGAAAACGAGCCAAAGATTTGTTTATCTATGGAAACCAGTGTGTAACTGAGCATAGGAGATGTGTAAGATCTGCTGCTTCTTACTTGGAAGCAGCTCTCGTCAAAGACAGAGTAGGACTTTGAATATTGAATGTGGTCTTTTCTTTAGAGGTAGAAACTGGATAAGACAGTTGCTAACCAAAGATACTGGAACCAGGGAGTATACCTTGTGGAAGATGAAATGGGTTCTTTCATTACGCATCCCAGAGATGCATTACCATAGTCAGTGAAGATACCAAAACTCTTCCTGTACTATCATATTCTTGTAAATGCTCAGAGCAAAATAACTGAAATTGTTCCTTGCTGTCTGATTTCTAGTGGTGCAGAACTTGGATGCTTTTTTATGTAATAGTGTATTTAATCTCTGTGAAGTATATTTAATTTCTGTTAAGTGACAGCTTAATGTGCAACAGAGGAAAATGAAAGCATTCCTCAAGTTTAAAAATTAATTGTATCAGGTATAATTAATATTATGGTAAGAAAAAAATTATTAATTGCCCATATAGTTTTGGTCTCCTTATACCACTTTAAAGGCAATTTCACCTAAATTCAATAAAACAGGCTGCAATAAGCAGAAAGTTTAGACAGGATTAATTACATTAGCTCTGTCTTTACAGTGTTTGTCCTTAGGAAAGGTACTAAATTGATTATTGCTTTAACGTGCACTGTTCAGAGTTCAGTAACAACTTGAGTAATTAAGAGTGTGTAAACATAGACTTCTGTCTAAATAACATGGAGTGCACTTATATTTTCTTATGGCCCCCTTTTTTCTTTAGAAAAATAACTGGGACTCGAATAGAGTAATTCAGTTGGAAGGGACCTACACCATCCCTCTAGGCCAACAGCAATATATGCTGGTGGAGATTGCCAGTACCATTTTTTGGTGGAGGGTGGAGTCACATGGCAAATAAAGACTAAGAAAAAACAGGGATGCATGTCAAAGAAAATTCAATTAAACTGTGTAATTGCAGGCTGAGATAAACAGTTTAACTATGGAAGTGTTGTGAGTACTCCCATAAGGTGGTATTATACATACAACAGTTAGAAAAAGGCTTTAATTTTTGTTGTCTAGCCACAGTAATGTCATAGTGGGTTCAAAGATCAAGTGAGAAGGTGATAGCAGAAGGTATCAGTAAATTAGGCTGTGAGAAGGTACACAGGATGTACAGTGGAGGAAAGGGTGGTCAGCAGTGGAGGTGACCCAAGTGCTGAGATCCCACAGCTCACACTGTACATGAGCTGGCTGTTCACAGCCCAGGGGGTCATGGCTGTGCTGCTTCCAGAGCCAGCGTGCTCAGTCTCCACTCTCTCCCAGCTCTCCAAGGCTGGCTCTAGCCACAGGACTTTGTAATGTGGACTTTATCCTCTGTGGCTCTTCCATTGGTGATGACTCATGATTTATTTCAAAAAGAGAGGGTTGCCAAGATGACAAATCTAGGCTGCAGATCCTGCGTGCAAATTAATTCTCTCTCTCTGCAGTCTTTCCAATTTCCCAAAGCTCATCTCAGGAGGCTGCAGGGCAAAAAGAAGCGAAGGGAACACTGTTCATACGCCAGAGCTCAGTGTATGAAATGTTTAATCTTGTAAACAAGGTAAAGCTTGTAAAGCGTCCTGAAGATGCTCAGAATTTCTGCAATATTTCCCTAGCTGATTTTTTTATTTATTTAAGATGTCAGTACAACTGCATTTGTATATAGCCTGCCTATCTCCTACAGAAGCCTTTCTTGCTCACAAGGAATGAGTCAGGCACAGTGTGTATAAAACACTTAGTGGGGCCAGACATGAGGCAGTGTAAGGCAAAGTATTTCTCTGCTTCAGAAAAGAAATGTTCTCTTGCCTGAAGTGAAAATGAAACGAAACCTCCAAAGGCATTTTCTGTTCCTCATGTACCTATCAAAGGGTATAACAGTATTGAATTATTTAGGTAACTTTCCCTATTAGACTGTGTTCTTTTATGAATCATTTCAAGTGGCTTGGGCCCTAACCATAAAAAGTCTTTGTATATTCTAAAGACTTTGAGAATTATCCAAAGGAAAGATTTTAAGTGAGTTAAAAATTTATAGCCAAAAAATTTTGTGAACATCAAATTGCATTTTTATGAAATAATATTTTTAATCTTGATGGATGTGCTGGTTTTGGCTAGGGTTGAGATAACTATCTTCACAGGGGCATGTTTGGAGCTGTATTGAGGATTTGTGCTGAACACAGGGTTGATAACATAGAGATGTTTTTGTTATTGCTGAGCAGAGCTTACACAGAACCAAGGCTTTTTCTGCTTCTTCACACTCCACTCTGGCAGGGAAGTTGGAGATGAATGGGAGGCTGAGAGGAGACACAGCCAGAACAGGTGACCCAAACTGACCAAAGGGATATTCCAGACCATGTGACATCATGTTCAGTATATAAAGTGGAGTGGGGAAGAAGTAGGTAAGGGGAGATATTTGGAGTGATGGTGTTTGCCTTTGTCTTCCCAACTCACCATTACACATGATGGGTCCTGCTGTACTGGAGATGGCTGAGCACCTGCCTGTCCATGGGAAGCAGTGAACTGATCCCTCATATTGCTTTTCCTGTGTGATGGCTTTTGTTTTCCCTCTTACACTGTCTTTATCTCAACTCATGAGTTTTCCAGCTTTTACCTTTCCAATTCACTTCCTGATCCTGCTGACTGGGGGTTGGTTGCTGGCTGGGGTGAAACTACAACACATAACTTTAAAAAAACCCAACTCTCCCTGCCTCCTCTCACTCCACTAAAATTCCAGGTTAGACAACAAAAGGGAGTCTAACTCAAGAATTAAATTGGTCCTTTTTTTTTATCCTGTGCCCCAAGAGCTTCTTGAAGATTTGTTTCTTATTCCCACTCTGTTATTGAAAGTTCTATCTTAAGACCAGATGACACCTTGATCATGTGTAAAGAGTAGATTTCTATTCATGAAGCTTATGCAGTGATTCACGTATGTCAACAAAACCACAAAAATAAAAGGCAGATGTATTATCAGCTTTCAAATTGCTAATTGTGAATATTGTCAAAAATTGTGTTAGCAAAACATTATGCTGATTAGATATCTAAATTTGGCTCTTACTAAAATAAATCTCTGATCAGTAGTCTCAGCTGTGTCCAGCAGAAAAACCTTTTTAAATTTTCTCACCAATCTTAGTGAGATTAACAGAGGTAGGAAGTAATAAGGGAATATTCTAAACATCATACCTTTAAAAAGAGATATATTGCAACATGCAATTAGAATTGAGTACTTATCAATGTTCTGAAGCTTCTCAAGCCTTCTTTAAAAGAAGAGTGATTCACAAAGTGTGGTAATCTGAAGAATAAAGAAATGTTGATAAAAATCTCAAAGTTGGATGAAATGTTGATACATTATCTGAAGTATTTTGTTCTCTGAAGCATTATTCCTAATACCTGGATATCCCTTATAGCAGTTTGTATTGCCTCCTCTTAAAAAAACCCTCTGATGATGGTTGCACAGATGGCCTGCTACAGTGTTCTTGCTAAATTTTAATCTATAATCTAAATCGCATATGCTGCAAGTTATTACTTCCTGTTCTAACCACTGTGAGTACTAAAAACATTCTCTTTGCAAAACATTTTGCATATTTGGAAGTGTCTTCTTTGCCAAGGCTAGAAGACTAATTTTCCCACCTTTTTTCCTAAATTCCATCTAGGTTTTTGACTCACTGCTCTCCACTAGACTTCATCCATGTGATTTGCCTCTTTCCAAAGAATGGACCTGGATTTTGAAGTGTGGCAGCTGTGGCCTTACAATCCTGAGTAGTGAAGGGATTACCTTCTGTATGCCTTGCATGCCACAATGGCACTTGCTTTTATCTGAAATAGAATGACATTCCTGATTTATCATTTTTTAATCTACTGTAATCCCCTGTGTACTAGTACACAGCCAGTTATTCTTCATCCTTCTTTGGCTTCTTGATCCATCCTGTTATTGACCTATCCTAGATCACAGATTAGCTCTATAAAGTGTAAAATACTGGGTAAAATTTTTGGGTGGTTTGGGGTATTTTTTCCCAATCTATTTGAATCATTGTAATGATAAAATAAGTGAAGAACTGTAACAGATTGTCTTTGAATATCAGGAGTCATTCTGTTTAATCTTTCCTGGATCAATTAGAGTAAAGTGGATCCTGAATTAGTATATGGACAGAAGTAGCAGAGAAATATGTTTGAATCTCCTCCACCACTGTTTTTGTAATCACAGAGTGATTTTTTTTCCGTAGTTTACTTTGCTGTTAACAAAGTCAGCAGGAGACTGAAGACAATTGTCAGTAGTGAGATGTGGGAAATGTCATAATTTGTTTGTTTTAAGCTATGTTGATAAATTCTAATTCCATTCAGAAAACCAGGTTATTTCCTTCAGTGAAATGTACCTATAAATTCTGAATTCAATATAGAATATAATGGTATCTTCTTATTAGTATGTTGGGGAAAACAGGGAAATGCAAACAGAGACCTGCAGATTTTGACATATGTTGAAAATATGCTGGTATTCCTTTCTATGAAAGCCAGAATTATATGATTTCTTTGTTCATCAGAAGCAGTATTTCTAGAAGTGTGTCTCAGAAGAGTATCTCTTGCTGTACCTGTGACTGATGCAAGTGCCTTTATCAATGGGGAGGAACAAATGGTCCATACTGAAAGCCAGATACAGTTCTGCATAGCTGTTTGGTTTGGGGGGTTCTGGTGGCTTTTTTGTGGGGGTAGGAGGAGATAGAAAAAAATATTACTGTAGCCTTTAATGTCAAAATCTGTGTACTTACTGTACACAATCTAAATGGGGACAGATGTAAGTCCAAGTAACTAAGCTTAACTAAGAACATGAGGTTAATTTTTAGATGGGTTTTTGCTAGTGTTTAATATATTACAAATTTTGTAATGTTTCATAATACCTGAAGTGTTTGTGTGTCCACAAGCTTGGATGGCCTTTTTTCAAATATATCATTTTGCCTAAAAAGAAAGAGTAACTTTTGCTAAATCTTTGCCATATTTAACAATTTGTAAAGTCCTTCAGAGAGGCAGTTAAGTAGTTCTTGTAGATAGAGAGCTGTAGAAAAGGGCAAATGTGTAGCCTGAGTCAAGGCAGCAATTCAGTCCTGATCCCAGGCACCCTTTGAGAAGGATTAATGTTGGAGAAGTTCATGGAGGGCTGGCTCCTGCAGCAAGGACCTCTCACTGGAGCAGGGGAAGTGTGAGGAGTTCCCCTTCTGAGGAAGGAGCAGCAGAGAAGAGGTGATAAACTGACTGCAGTCCCCCAACCCCACCCCCCTGTGCTGCTGTGGGGAGGAGGCGAGGAATATGTGAGTAAAGTTGAGCCCAAGAAGAGGGTCTTTTTCATTATCCTACTCTCATTTGATTGGTAATAAATTAAAATAATTCTTCCCCAAGTTGAGTCTGCTTTGCCCATGAGAGTAACTGGTGAGTGATTTCTCCCTGTCCTTATCTCGACCCATGAGCATTTCCTTTTGTTTCCCCTGCCCAGCTGAGTGCAGTGATAGAATGACTGTAGCCAGCACCTGGCATTTATCCAGGGTCAGCTTGCCACACTGAGTTTGTTAATCTGCATTACACATTAACTGCTCCAAAATTAAAAATAAAATTTGCACAAAAAAGAGTGTAAAATTTCAGGCCAAAGTTTCATCAGTGTGCTACTCATCACACTAAGGCCTGCTTGGGTCCAGAAATGATGCAGACATACTTCTGCATGCATGCCTGTGTTGGAAGAAGGGCAGGTAAAATCAAGGGTGATGTAATACATAAAGCAGAAAAGTATCATTTATCATTAAGAAATAAGGGGACAAGAAATTTTTGCAAGGAATTAGGATTAATGGGGCGAGAAATATATGTCAGAAAATACCAAAGAAAAGTAGAGGGCAAAACAGTGCATCTTCATGCAGGTTTTGCTACTGTCACTTCACCACTAGTGGCAGTCAACTAAGGCTGTATTTGTGCAGGGTTTTTCTCCTTCAGAATTAGGATAGGAATAGAAATACAGGATAGGAATATAGCAGCTGTACAGCACTTATTGAAATACACCTGGATTAAGTCTAGAAAGAGTATTTCTTCTGTAGCTGAAGATGTGAATTTGATCAGTCTAAATATGAACTAAAATTGTGAGACTTCTGTGAGATTTAAGCTCCCACTAGTAAATCAGCATTTTACACTCTCTGCTCTCTACATTTTCATCAAAAGACAAAATTATTTCACTTTCTCAGGAACGAAGTGGAATATTTTACTTGTATTTACCTTGAAATAGCTGTTAAGAACACAACAATGGCTGTTGCCCAGCATGCTGTGTCTGTTCCCAGACTTTTTGTAAGCACTTATACACCGAGAGTTCAGAAAAATAATTTTCTATCACCTTATCAGAAATCACGATTTTTTCCCGTCTAATTAGTACACAACATGCGTTTCTACCATCTAAAATAACAGCAAATGCTTTAAAGAATGAAGAGTTTTATTGCCACCTGGTGGGAGTCTTGTGTATAACACGTACTAATTGCAGACAAGATTGGGAAGATGTTGAAATACCTAAAGCTGGCCAACACCATCCTGCAAGAATACAGTCTAGCTACATCTGGCATCATGAGAATTATCAGATGATTGTATTTGCTAAGAAAAACCAGCATTATTAAAGAGCTGCAATCTGTCCCTACGCTCCTTTTAAGGTAAAGGCACTGTTAAGTTACTAAATTCCAGTTCTTTTGATGTTAATCAACACAACTGGACTACTGGCATGTATAAAAAAAAAAACTGAACAAGCTTTTAAATGTGGAATATAATAGAAAAATATAATTTTCATATTATATACAAAATATAGCAGAAAAATTGTATTTAAAAGTTTTTGGGAAGATAGCCTAAGGGACGAAGAACAGAGGTTTAAATATGCATTTTAAATTGAGTGAACCCTTTCTCTTTATTATTTTATGTAACTGACAATAAATAATGTGAATTTTGCAGATAATAATTCTGAAATTCTCCATTTAATTATTCCTTGACACAACAGAAGGAGGGGATGCTATCCAGAGGGACCTAGGCAAGCATGAGAACTGGATCCAGGAGAATATCATACATTCAACAATCCAAGCGCAAGGTGCTGCATCGGGCTCAGGGTAATCCCTGCCATGAGTCAAGACTGGGAGAGGAATTCATTGAAGAAAGCCTGTCAGAGAAGGACTTGGGGATTCTGGTGGACCAAAACTTGGACATGCCACAGCAATGTGCATTTGCAGCCCAGAAGGCCAGCTTGTCCTGGGCTGCATCAAAAGGGGCACAGCCAGCAGGCTGAGGGAGGTGATTTCTGCCCTCCCTACCCTGCCCTTGAGAGACTCCACCTCAAGTGTCATGTCCAGCTCTGCAGCCCCCAAAACCAGAAGGGTGTGGACCTGTTAGAGCAGGTCCAGAGCAAGCCACAAAGAAGGCTGGAGCACCTCTAGTGCAGATAGGCTGAGAGTTGGGGGTGGTCTGCCTGGAGAAGGCTCTGGGTAGATCTTGCACCACCTTCCAGTATCCAAAGGGAGCTTAAAAAAAACATGGAGAGAAACATTTTATACAGGCTAATAGTGATAGGACAAGGGGGGACAGTTTTAAACTGAAAGAGGACACGTAGATATTAGGCAGAAATTCTTTACTCAGAGGTTGGTGAGGCACCAAAATAGTTTGCCCATCCAGCCTGGCCTAGAACACTTCCAGAGATGGGGCTCTGGGCAACCTGGTCTAGGGGGTGGCATCCCTGCCCATTGCAGGGTCATTGGAACTAGATGATCTGTAATGTCCCTTCTGAGACATTAAAGGTATTCTAGGGTTTTATGGGTGTGCAGAGAATTCGCCTTACCTGAATATGGAATGTTAGGAAATGGTTACCATAGCAAGTCCTGCGTTCTGACTAAATCCCCAAAGCAACAATATGACAGAATTTGATCTGACGTGACTAATAGCATATATTTCCTGTCAGAAATTAAATTTTCAATGTGACAGTTTTGCACATTTTTGAAACCTTAATTAAATACTGCATAATCTCTAGTACAGAATTCTTTTACATTAAACATGCCTGAAACTGAGATGTAGCAAGGCAGTTTTTCAGTCAGCAATTCATATATAATGTTTTGTTGTTGGAGAACAACATGTCCATGTTTGCTGCCATGTAGCAGGTGGAATCCTAGGAGGGACAGAAATTAGTTTATAGAAAAAAACTTCCAGGGTCTTTTGCAAAGTATTGACAGTTTATATTTCAAGCTATATGAACATGTCTGAAAAAGGAATGGTCATCTTTATTTGTCCAAAGTAAGCCCAAGATTACTTCCTTCTGAAATATGTGAATATGCTTACAGCTTTAATTCTTAATAGTCAAGGATTTAATTAGATGTAGCAATGTATTTGAATAGTTTAGTCCATAGTTTATACCAGGTGCANTAGTTTATACCAGGTGCACCAGCTAAGCCACTTTTAGCTGTTTTTCTGCTGTTTTATCAAACACTCTGGAATTCGTCAAGGCTACTGAAACATAAATTGTGCTGAACTGGGAGAGAAGAAGCTGAAAAACAGAATACCAAGATTAGAAGAACCAAGATAAAGGTGGGTGGTAAAGCGCTGGACTGTAACCAATTATATTTCCTGCAAGGTGTGTGCAGAGTGCATGGACAGGACAAGATAGAGGCACTGTTGGAGTCTGAAAAACAGAGGCCTCTCTGAGCTCCTCAGAGAGAGATCAAAATGCAGGAGAGATCAGAGAGATCTGAGAGATCAAAATTGAATTAAAGCTTTTAGAGAAATTAAAATATATTAA
>VZTT01049011.1:71258-86406 GCA_013400855.1 Buphagus erythrorhynchus
TAACAACAGCTCAGGTCTTTTGAAGATTTAAACCCACAACAATCCTGACAAGATGCCAATCAAAAAATGCGTGATCATGCGGACAGTAGTTTTAGAATGTATAAGTAGGGTATAAGGTAAACAATCAATCTGCTTCTGCATAATCACGTTGATTTGTCATTCAGAAGTCCTTTGTTCCTGCAATTAGATAATTCTAAATTCTCTTTAACTATCAAATTGCAATTTAACACTGCCAACCATATGAATATGTAATATTTCCTACCAGATTACTTTTTATAATTATATCCTCCACTTTTTTCTCCTGCAATTTTGGAGAAACCAAATAGAAAAATCTTTGCTTTAGAGCTTTTCCCTGCCCCTAATTCATGCAAATTGTTCTGCAGAAGAGAGGAGGGAAATGGTCACTTCAATGTACTTGGCTGAAGAAAATATATATAATATATTGATGTCAATTCTTAACTGCTGAAGTTAATTCATAGCTATAGTAGGGTCGGGGTTTGAAGAATCTGTACATTTTACAGCAGTTCTTATGGAAATTGTTGCATCACTGCCTTCTGATTTGTATCTTTCATACAAAGTCCAGTGCAAGGCTTCAAAAAATAAAAGCAATCTCTTGCACTTGGGAATGCTGAAAATTACCTGAACCTGTTACGAAATGTATCAAACCATTCATGGAGTTTTTGATAAACAAAAATCTGATCAAAATGGCACAGGAATGAAAAATCTTTAAATTCTTTATTTGGTATGGCTGAAGGAATGTTTTTGGGTTCATGGTTTCCTGTTCGTGTTTTGCATGCTTTGTCATACAGTCAAACAGATGGCACACACACGTGTCCCCTCATCCTGGTAACAGTATGAACACATATGAAGTTCTTCGTGCACTGCCTTAGATCCACTGCATTGTCTCATCCAGCCACACTAGAGGTCACTGTGAGCAAAAGATTAAGCTTGAAAAGGCAACAACACTGATGGATCAACTTACAGGCCGAAATTTGTGGCATACCTTCCAATTTGAAAGGTTGGTGCAAACCCATCCATGTTAAATATATAACTTGAGGGGGGCCATGGTACTTAATGTAACCTCATTTACTGACAAACTACTTACAAACTGTTGAAGAAGTTATTCCTATCAAGAAATCCTTAGTGCTTGAACATTTCCAGTTCAATTTTAAAACCAAATTTAATCTCTGGCAACACTGAACTGATTCATAGTAAGAGTTCCAGACTTTTTTGATAGCTGTTGCTGTTTTTTTCCCATATAAAATTTAAGGTGCTATTCTTTCCCCCTAGGAAAACTGCCCCGCTTTCTCTAGA
The DNA here is from genome assembly GCA_013400855.1 of Buphagus erythrorhynchus. NCBI lineage: Eukaryota > Metazoa > Chordata > Aves > Passeriformes > Sturnidae > Buphagus > Buphagus erythrorhynchus. The sequence continues at coordinate 72,573 of VZTT01049011.1, forward strand.
CTGTAGCAGAACAGTACAACTTTGATTCAGGTGCTGCTTCCAGAGTAAAGCAAGCTAAGTCCCATTTGTATTGTGGATTAGGAACAAAATCAGTAGTTGTCTCAGAGTGAAGTTGTGAATAGAACAAATTTAGAACATTCAAGGAACTGGAAGAGGAGTGCACCCCCCTTTACCCGTTCCAAGGAATGCATCCAACCCAACTCCCAATAGCTGCTGTGTCAGACCTTCACAGTCTCACTTGCATATGGTTGTACCTGGGCCCAGTTTTTAAAACTTCTCCTCTTTCACAGTGCCTGTCCACGATTAGAAAAGATGGCTGAGCAATAAGTGCAAAACTGAACATCTGGTGCCAGATCTGGTTTCAGATCTGGAAGCCACCTATAGCTTCATTTAGTGTAGGTATTAATTTGAAAAGGAAAATGTTAACCCTTGCCTCATTGCTGAGTGAGCTGATGGGAGAAGGAGAGTGATGCTTTTCTGTATAAAGCAGTGATGATGAACAATACTTTTGTGCTGCCACCCAGAGTATTTGGCACAAGGAAAATGGAATAAAGAGAGATTAAAAGAGCAGTGGACAGGGAATGATGCTCACATTACCCTACATACTTCAGTGCATGAAAACAGTACTTATGTGGAAGCTACTCCAACCCTGAGGTAACAGAGGCAAATTTAATATGCAGATCTGGGAAGAAGACTCTTCATCATCTTCACAAAGCTCCTCAATTCCTATTTTTACCTGCTTTTTGTGCCGACTTCTTGTGTTTTTCTTTCCGTTTCCTCCCATGCTCACCTTTTATTAATTCTTTCTACTGTATGTCCATCCAAATGGCATTAACATCTTAGTGGTTCACATCAAATTGTTGATTCTCTGGATTCTGTGTCCCTTGTCTTAGTACACTTAAAGTATTGTGCTCTGTCTGACAGAAGATACATCTCACTTTAAATTACACACTACTTAAAAAAAAATAAAATTAAAAAGAAACCTGTTTTCGTGGTCCTTAGTCTAATGAAACAGTATTACCCAGATGCTCATGAGGGATGCTGCAGCTTTTATTGCACTAATATTATGGTGATGCAATGCTTCCATCAATTAAATTATACTGTTAAAATCATTGTAAACAACAAAACCTATTATTTTGAAATAACATCTCTTGTCTTAATTGGTAAGGTGTGGCAAGAGAAGAAGATTGTTTATGAGACAGGTTTTAGGACAGTTTACTTAGCATCACTCAGACATTTTCATTTCCACAATGTACTTCCTTTCATAACTACTGAAGATGCACATGGAATTTTTCAATGAATTTTTCAGCTCTTCTTATTCTTACAAGAGCTAACAAGGTTTTTGCTAGGATTAACATATTCCAAAACCATCCAGAGTAACTGTGCCAAATCTGTTTTTGATTATACCATGGACTAAAGAAATTCATGTTCAGAGGTGTTGTGAAAAACATATGGAGCTGAAGGCTATTCATTGTAATAGTGTGAATTCATTGTAATAAAGTGAATCACACTTTATGCAGGTCTGTTTTCTTGGATGATCACTGCTTTCTCTCTCCGTTTCAGGAAGTGTGATTAGTTTTTCCTCTGGACTCATGAGAAACTACTTGTATGCCAGCAATGCTAGTAGCGTGATATCATTTCAGTAATATAGATAAATCAATTTCAGTTGAGGGATTTAATAATAAAATGTATTTAAATGTTGCTTAGCATAATCTTTTGCTGTTACAAATTAATTTTCTAGAAGACAGACTTCTTAAACATTTCAATACTAAACACATGCCTAGATACAGAAATACAAACTTCACAACAGAATGTGAAAATGTCAGTTTATATTACATGCAGTTTAACAGAGGCAACATATGAGTTTCCCAGATTATTAGATATCCCAAGTATATTTCTAGAACTCGACGATTATATGGAAAAGCAGGTAATTTCAGCTTGTATCTTAGTATTGCACCTCAGGTGTTCAGACAGCCATTTCTATTACATTTCATCATCTCAAGTAAAAAATGTTTACAGACATCAGCTAAAGTCCAACATCACTCTGGAAACCTTCAGAATACTTGTAAAAGGATTATTGATTCTCTAATACAGAAAGTATGGCTTTTTAAATTCTGTTCTTGTTGCAACAAGTTGTTTTTTTTTTTAATCTGGGCTGACAGCAACCTCATGCAATTAAACATGTGTCTGGTTCTGGACTCCCTTATGCAAGGAGCATGGAGGCACTGGAGTCAGTCCAACAAAGGCCACTAAAATGATGAATGGGCTGGAGCATCTCTCCTTTGAGGACAAGCCAAAAGAGCTGGGCCTGTTGTCAGAGACTGAAATGTTATGGCAAATGGCTTAAACATTGTTATGAAGGAGTTTTGGCCATTACAGGAATGCTGTATAAAGAAGCTGTGACCACTGAAGCCCATCCCACAGTGAATATGGCTCCTGAGTGCAACCTTGGACTGTGGGTTAAGCCTCCTAAGGGAACCTAAGATAAGGTGACAATATTGCTCAATCATCGGAGGTCTAGGGAAAAGCAAACAAGGCTGAGGGAGAAGAATGCATCCACAAGATAGGCAAACCCAGCAGCTGTCCCAGAAATCATCCCTGGCTGGGATGTGGCTGGGGAGGCCAGGTTTGTACAGACTGCCCCCAGCCAAAGGGGGAGGAGGGTTTGGGGTGTGTGTCATAACCTCTGGTCAGAGACAATGAACACCCTCCTCCCTCACTCAAACCGGCTCAGCTGTAAAACCCCTCACCCCAGGAAGGCCACATCCATGGGACATTCCCATGAGAGGCAGCTGAGGGGGTGTCATAATCCATCAAACACCCCCAAAGTGCTCCCCAGACTCACTCCTGAGGCCTTGCAGCAGAGCACTGCATGTGATGCAAAGGGATGCAACAGATCCAGAGTCTGTGGCAAGACTGTCAAAATTGCACCCCGGTGTCAGGAGAAATACCTGAGCATTCCCACCTGGCACAAATGTGTATCAATCCATGGAACCCCGTGTTTTCGGGGGACCCTCACCACCAAGAAAACCAGATGGAGAGGATCAACAGAACACCGCTGGGATCCACAGAGTGGTGGTATTTTCTACTTCATCTGTCTCTGCCATTATCTTTCTCTCCCCCCACCTCTTTCTTCTATTTCTTTCCTTCTTTTCTCTCTCTCATTTACTGTTTAATAAAATCCATACTACTGACTTTGGAATATGGTCACATTTGCATCTTAATTTGGGCAGAGGCATCTCATTCTAAAAATTTTAAGAACCTGATCAAAACACCTGTTCAGCCTGGAGAAAAGAAGGCTCAGAGGGATCTATCAATGTACATAAAAACCTGAAGGAAGAAAGCAAACAGGACGAGCCAGGCTCTTTCCAGTGATGTCCAGTTAGTTACAAGAACGGAGGCAGTGGACACAAACTGAACACAGGAGGTTCCCTCTCAGCAGTGGCACAGGTTGCCCAAGAAGGTGATGGAGTTTTCATCCTCAGAGATACTCTTAAAGCCATCTGGACAGGGCCCTGGGCAACCAGCAGGAGGAAAGAGCAGCTGACCTCAGGATGTCCCTTCCAACCTCAACAATTCTACTGATGCCATGAGTCATAAATGAAATTTAAATAGGTGCTGTGCCATGTTATTACAGTACTTCCATGTTTCTTCTCTGTAGCTGTAACAATTTGCAACTGTGATAATGCCAGATGGGAACTCATCATTTGTCATAAAGTAATGCCAAAGTGAAATCAGTGGAATTGATAATGGGAGTTGTCATCATGTCTGAGTTTGGTTTACTCTCATGAATGTTATCAGTATTTATATAACACATGTGAGTATATAAGGTGTGAGTGACAATTCATTTACTGCAAAGGTTTCGTTGGCCTTAAGGACCTGATCAAATTCAGCAATGGTACTAATGTGCATCTTCAGTGTAGGATCAGACATAAGCATATTATGACAATTTTACATCAAGCCTTGCTGTTGTGAGGGTTAGTAGCCAGTGTTGCAATTTTACCCTTGAACTGAGCTCCTCTGGAATGGATTCTGCCATGTGTGACTGCCTGTGCTGGAAAGTAGCATCGGAGGCTTTATTTTACACTTCCTTTTTAGTTACTTTTCCAGCTACCACCCTCATTTCCACCTGTTCCCTAAGCATGTTACATCCGTTAAGCACACCCACGAAATATCAAATCAATTGTATAAAATAATATCTTGACGGAAATGTGACTAACAGGGATAAAAGATTGCAGAACTTTGTCATATGAGACTTAAGTCATACAGTAAGTCTAAGGAAACAACTGGTAACACATGGCTGGCACTGAATGTTCCTGATGAAACCACATTACACTCAGATTACAAGTGATCTTCTTAAATGTGGGGGTTTTTTTTTTCAAATTTAGGTTTATTTTGAAGTAAAGAGAAGCTTAGCCATGTTTGTTTAAAGTTGTTTTGTGTTTAAAAAAAAAAAAAGTATTATGACTTCCAAGGCAAGGAAATAATGACATTGGGGACCACATTTTTGTGTGGGGATTAAAAAAACTCAATGGGTGGTGACCAAGAACATTTAACTCACATGAGAAAAAATGAAAGCTCCCCATGATCTCCTGCAAACTTGGAACTTGTGAAAATCAAGAAAGTAACTTATATAAATGAATGACGTTTAATTTAATCTCCTACTTCGAATTTGTAGCTTGTTTGTTTGATTGGGGTTAAACTTGGAACTTGTGGAAATGAACAAAGTAACTTTTATGAATGACTGAAGTTTAAATATAATCTCCTACTTCGAATTTGTAGCTTGTTTGTTTGATTGAGGTTTTAATTAGAAGCTAGTCAAAGTACTATATAGGGACTTCGACTTATTTAAAAAGCTCGAAAATAAAAATTATTTCTTAAAAGTACTAAGTACACCATCAAAACAATACTTACACGCAAGTTTACAGTTCGCTTCTTGCCCAGAAGCCTTCCATTTAAGTGGGAGAAATGCTAGTAGATGTAGTAGCAATAACTTAGAGGGCATTTACAAAAAATCAGTTCCTGGGTTACCGCCCTCTTCCCCATTCCCTTCGCTCCTGTACCGAGAAAGCCCGCGCTAGGGGAAGGATCCAGGGCAGCACCGGGGCTGGCTCCCACCGACCCTGCGGTGCGACCCCGACCCCGGACCCGATCCCAGACCCCCATCCCGATCCCGACCCCGCACCCGGACCCGCCGGCCTCCGCCCGCCTCGCCCGGCGCCGCCATTTTACAGCTGCCCAAGCCCTTCCCCGTCCTGACAGCCCCTCGGCCCCACGGGCGGGCGGCCATCCCCGCCCGCTGTCACTGCGCGGGGCATGGCCTCACACACGGCAAGCCCCGGCCCTGCTGCCCTGCCGCCGCCCGTCCCTCCGCCCCGCCGGCCCTGCGCGATCGCGATCGCCTCCGCCTCCTGCCGCCGGCCCCGCCCGGCCCCGGCGGGGCCTCGCCGGAGCCCTCCCCGAGAGCGGAGGGCGGTGAGTGGCAGCCGAGAGGAGTGGGGAGGGAAGGGAAGGGGGCCGAGGCCGATGGGCGGGGCAGCACCGCCCCCCATGGCTGCGGGCTGCCGGCGGAGCCCCAGTTGGTGTCCGGCCGTCCCCGGAGCCGTGGGGAGGTTCGTCATCGGGGGTGCGCGGTGCTGACTTTGCCCGGCCGGGTTCGGTGAGCGTCTGGGGCGGGACCCCGCGCAGGACGGCCCGAGCTGCCGGGCCCCTCGCACCCCGCCGGGGCTCCCTGGCCTTGCGGAGAGGCAGGGCCGGCCGCTCGGGGACTCCCGGAGCTCGGGGGGAGCGGGGCCGAGCGAGCTCCGGTGCTCCCGACTGGGAGCGGCTGGCGGCCGTGGGTGCGGAGTCACCGCCCGCTGGCTTGTGAACAGCCCGGAGGAAAAGTTGGTGGTGCCCTTTGCAGGACAAGCGCAGAGTGACTTTTGGGACGGGAATGTCTTTGCGGGGTGGCTGGCAGGGAAGTGAGCTCCTGCTCACGGCTGTGCTGCAGAGGCGCCGGCGCTGCCCGCTCTGGAGGGAGCCGGACCCGTCCGTGCCGCGCATCCCCGCGGGGCGCCTCGGGCGCGGCCTGGCTGCGCTCCCCGTCCCTCTCACCGAGCGCTAAGGTCACGTTGAAACTGGAGGCACAGTAACTTTTGTGATTGTATAATGGTTAAAAATACTCATGCTGGTTTACCGGGAAGGTATTTTAATCTCTGTGTTTTCCGAGGACTGTTTGAAGGTTGAACTGAACTGTGTTGGTTTATTTATAACTTGATATAGAAACATAATACAGAAACGCATTTACTTGTAAAATATTTTCTGGTTTAGGGAAGCTTAATTTTGGCAGCCAAGTTGTCAAATTACAAGTAATATGTGTGACAATGGTGACATTGCAAGTACTCTTAGCACTCTGTCGTGATTTTAGCGTCCTTTGGAAAAAGTTGTGAGTGAAGTGGTGTCTGCGATTTTGGCTATACTACTTTCAGCTTTACAAGGACATCTTCAGGTCGGTATTTTGAATTAATTCTGTTTTTATACAGAATTTAAAAATACTCCTTATTGCCAGAAATATTCTACAATGCTGCTTGCGAATTGCTTAACTCAGGGGAGTTGTTCTCAAGCAGCAAGAGTTACTATGTGTTAGTATATGCATACCTTGCTACTTTTGTCTTGTGAGAGCTAAACTTTCAGTAGGCATTTTTATGCAAGTTTACTTATTCAGGGAACTTTTTACTACAGAGCAGAGATCCCCTCTTATTTTTGGGAGGGCTTAAAGCTAAAAGGCCCTCTCATGTAAGGCCTTTGCCTCCCTGCCACATATGGCTAATTTATTTTTCAAAATGGGACATATTGGTATTTAAAGTAAGCTTATTTTGAATTATGGGCATTTAAGTTGGTAATACCTAAAAACAGCATCCTTGGTGGTGTTGCTCCTCTGACTACCCATACATCTCCACCTTTGCCTTCTTATATTATTGTCTTTCTCTGTCTCCTGATTAGGTGATGACAGTTAACCAGGCCTTTGATATGAAATTAATTTTTCTATTATTATAGATTTTCCCATGAAAAGTTAGGGGCTAGTCTTTATTTCTAGCATATATAAGCAGAACATTAAATTCAAAGAAGAAATTTATATGCAGCATTTACAGGATTGATTATTAGTTTTAGCATTTGTTTACACTTGAAACCCAGTTATTAGTTAGGAAAAAAAGCAATCAGTGTTCTGGCACAATCCTATATATGTGGTCAGACTCAGCTATAGCTGCTCATGCTTGCAATTACTGAAGAATGTATAAATAAATCTTAAAGTTGCTATCAGATTTCTTGCTGTTTTCTAGGCTTTTTGTTTACCTAACTACACAAATACATTCAGATTTCAAATTTTTGTTCAGTTTTACATTGTTACCCTGCTTTCTGATAATTACTCATTACTTTCTCCTTTGGCAGCTAAAATGAATTCAGATCCTGGTCCCAACTCAAGTCCCTCTCACCCCCATCAGCATCTTGGAAGGTCCCAGCTAAATGCTGCTCCTGTGGACCATAGTGAGAACAGTCAGAGACCTGGAACATCTTCAGGAGATTCTGCAACTTCTTCAGTTCCTGGCTACTCCCGTAGCAGGGAGAAAACAGAAAAAAAGGGTAAGTGTGAAAGAATTCTTATGCAAAATCAGCTTACGTTAAACATTGAGAGATTATTGTGTGTATATGTATTCTAAACTCTGTTTAAAGACACTGTAAAGTAGGAAAATAAATTTCTCCAATTTCTTTTAACCTGTTTTTGTGGAAGAGTCTTTTCTACTTCAGCTTCCTTTTTGCATATTTTTGAGTTTTCCTATCTAATTCTTCAGGCTTGTACAAAGCAATGGGAAAGAACTTTATTTGAAAAATTGGCAGGGAGATTTAATTAAATTTAGCCTAATAATATTTCAGTTTAATTTCTTTCTTTGGCTAGAACACATACTATAACCATAGCTTTAATATGAATTCTAATGTGGATGCATAGGATAATACTGTAATGTAGACTTAGGGAATAATAAGCTGGTACGTGAAGCCAAAATTGAAGTTAATATTAGCAGTAAGATAAGAATTTGGATTTACAGTCATGATAAATTGTGAAAGGCAGAATTAAAGGATTCTTTTCTCCCACTTGCTGTGAAACCATTGAGTTTCAAAGATTGTGGAAACCAATGGGATGAGAGAAAAGTCTGTGCGAAATGTGGAACAAAAAATACCTGGCTCCTGAATTCACCTGCTGAGTTCTGGTTTTGATTCAATTTGTAATCTAACACTTGTGCAAGATGGTCTTGTGCTCAAGGTCTAACAAATTTCCTGCTATTTAACTTTCTTTAAAATTGGACTTTTGATTGTGAAACTGCTTATGTGCATGCCCTTATATTCACAAATACGAGTCTTTCTATTGAAGGTGATAAGGCTATCCAAGAGTTTAAAGTTATTAAAGTGTGACTGTGTGGCACTTACCAGATGCAACTGAGCTCTGCACATAGTTCAGGCCATTATTCTGGCTGTGTCAGCAAATCTATTTCCTGCATCTAATTCAAAATTGACTGTTGGAACCTACTGGGTTCCCTGTTCCCAATGAAGGAGAATTTTTTTGGATACCTGAATTTCTGTCATACCTCAGTGTTCAGTACCAATTTTGTCATCTAGCCCACCTGTAAAAGAATTGAGAGATTGTGGAGATTTGACACTTCTGACATTACCTACATGGTTGCTAATTTAGAGTCAGTGCTAACAGATATGTTTTCTTCCTTCATTTTCCAGTTTCTTAGTATGCTTCAACAGGGAAAGAATAGTAACTAAACAGGAATATGGTATGAAGATATCTTGGGCTTAGTTATTCTATGATTTGAAAAAGCAATACATAGGTTTCGCATTCATGCAAGATTCTGGAAATCAGCACAAACTGTTTAGTGGTGTTTTGCACATAGGTTCTGTCAGCTATTCTTTTCTAGCTAGCTTGGAGATTTTCTTACTATACACAAATGTTGGATTTCTAAAACCACACTGATTTTTATCTTAGTTCTCTTTACAGTCTGTGTATTTGCTAATGATTCCTACCTATGCAGCACTGTATTAGAGATGCTGCTTTTTTGTGCTCCTGTAAAAGAGGGCTTTTGAGCATTGGTGTATTTCTCCTTTTCAGTTGTGACTCATTCCTGATTGCTTTAAATCCCTTCCCCATTAAAATATTATGGGTGCCTGGTGCCACTGTCATTGCCCTTCCCATGCCCTTCTTAATACATGCATTTATTTAATGCAGCAGAATGAGCTACTATTGCCATAGTGTCTTGCTGGAGTCTCTAACAACCAAGGTTTTAGTGGATTTAGATAGAAAATATCTTCAATAACACATAATACAGAATTTTCTTGTATGGCTGTTTTAGAGTTATGCTGTTTGTCATAGTGCTAACTGTTTCTAGAACTGAAAACTCTATTAAAAGAAAGGAAGTTCTGGTCATCAGAACGAAAAAATGGGCATTTTAGTAGGACTTTAGAGAGAAGTGCAAATAAAGATACAAATTCAAAGATGTGCATATGAAAACAAATACAAAAGAAACTGATACGTCAAACAGAAAATTGGCACTTCAGAAATTCTCAAAATATTTGAACTAACAGAGAAGGTATTCCTTGGAATCACTAGAGCCCTTACCAATAAGTAACATTCAAGTTTCTCATAGGTCTAGGAAAGGTGAAGAGTTTGTACTCTCAGCCAGGTCATGTTGTGGTTTGGTTATATGAAAGGAAATATGCTCCAGACCAGATGTTCTAGGAAGGGCTGCTCTGACTTCTTTCTTGGAAGATTAAGAGGTCAGGTAAATTTTGGGGTATGATCATGACTAACTCAGAGCGATGGAGAAGAGGACAGAAGATCAGCACACTGATACACAGAAAGCTGTCTCAAATCTTACTAAATACATAAAACACTCCTCTTTAATGATGACTTAAATATCTTGCTCAAATTTAAATTACTATTACAAATTCAAGTTTGTATAATTTTTAATAAATCAACTATGATTTCTGTTTGAGAAGGGGAAATGTACTGTGTGTATCTCAATTATCTGGAAAGGCAGTTTCAGCTCAGGACTATCTACCACACACCCATGTGCCCTTCCCTCACAGAAAGTCACTGGTATCTTGGGCTGCAATAGTTGAAACATTGCCCAACAGGTGGAAGGAGATCCTTCCCTTCCAGTCAGCGTTGGAGTGCTTCATCCAGTTCTGGACTACCCAGTACATGAGAGACATGGAGAGAGTTCAGCAAAGGGCCACAGAGATGATGAATGAGCTGCAGCATCTCTCCTCTGGGAGACATCTGAGAGCTGGGACTGTTCAGCCTGGGGGAGAGAAGGCTCAGGGGAGATCTATCAATGTGCATAAATAGCTGAAGGTAGGGTGCAAAAAGGGTGGAGCCATGATCTTTCCAGTAGTCCCCAACACAAGGACCAGAGGCAGCTGGCACAAACAGGAGGTTCCCTTTGACCATCAGTGAATGCTTTTGTTTTTCCTGTGAGGGTGACTGAGCACTGGCACAGGTTGTCCAGAGAGGATGGAGTCTGCATTCTTTGAGATTCTCAAAAACTATGTGGACATGGTCCTGGGCAGCCAACTTAGGTGGACCTTCATGAGCAGAGGGGTTGGAACAGGTGACTTCCAGCAGTCCTTTCTAACCTCAGCCATTTTACTAATTTATGTAATATTCTTGGCACCATATCTGTATTTCTGATCTGTCCTTTTTCTTCCAGTTTTTGTTAATATACACTGTGTTTAAGGCTGTAGCATCAAAGTGAATGTTAAGTAATTTGTTTCCTGGAAGCATGCATCACATCATCTATTCCTGCAGCATTATCCATATCTTGTAGTGTAATCCACCAAATTAATGAATGCTTTGGCTCTGACTCAGTAAAGCACTTAAACACACACATATCCTCAGCAGCACAAGTACTTCTTTGGATCAAACTCTTATACTGCCATTTTTTTTCTTAGTGATTTTTCAGTCTCTATTCTGCTGATGTATCATTAGGTAGTGTTTATGTTATTCCTTTAATAATTTTTTTCACAATGGGACGTAACAGTGCTTTGAGAATTTATTGAGCAAATAGAATCTGGATTTAATGAAAAAAAATTAAATCATCAGGATAATTTGTAGATACAGGTTTTGTTATGTTAAAAAATGAAAGGAGGGCATTCCTATTTCTACTCAAAACTCTTGGATTTTGCTAATGTGTGGTTTTGGTTTTCCATTCCTTGGATGTAGGAATGGAGTGAATATCAATATGTCAGCTTTCATGTTTAAAAGTAAATTAGAAAAAAAATGGTTACTCTTTCAAGAATGTTCATGGACAGGGAGCTTATTAGTGAGCAAAGCATATACACTACTAATTAGGGCTCCTGAAATTTTTAAGCCATGGTGTCATCAGTATCCATATAAGCAAATTACAGGAGAGTTCATGTATAGCAGGGAAGACCAGTGTCTGCTTGCTAGTGAAGTCTTTCGAAACAGACTTAAGACTCTAATCTCATAAGATGCTTTTATGCCTCTCAGGTGCACAGGTCCCTCAGTTTCTGGTCCAGGTGCCAGATACCCCTTTCTGGTTTCTGTGTTTCATCCAGTCTGTAGAATCTTCTACCTTCTGATACAGCCTTAAAGCAACATGAAAAGACTAAGCTTGGATGAGAGCTCTGGAGCTCCCAACACCAAATTCTCCAAGTAGGCTTAAAAACATCATTCTTGCTAGAGACACCATTTCCTCTACTTACACACAGAGCAGAGCTAGAAAAAAAGCACTTTCACTGTGGTAACTTAATTAGCATGTGAGTATCTGTAGTATTGCTGCTATTAATGTGTTTTGAAAGGGATGCCTGCATCTGCAGTCGAGGTAAGTGCCCTGTATTGCTGAGTTAGAAAGCAAATCTGTGTGTCCCAGGAGATGTTTTGATTCAGATGAAAGGAAAGCAGAATTGAGAGAAACTTTTCACAATACAGTGGTGATCAGATACTTGACTGTGATGTCTGGATTCAAATAACTGCTTCAATTCAGCCACAGTGATAACTTGAACCAGATGACTCTCACTCCAGGTGAACATTTATTGTGCTGCAGGTTCTCTGGAAGAGTTACCATTTCTTGCAATGCTTAAGTACGTTCAAGCAGGTAAAGTGTCTTTCTTAAAAATTGACTTCCTGCCAGTCAGCAGGTAAAAAATCATGCTAGGATGCTGGAGAAACTGAGGAGAAGATGGTAATTTTTCATATGTGTATGAAACAGATTACTGGTTTATCACATCATTCATGCACATTTGCTAGCCAGTAAGATTGGAAAGGAGAAATTGCAAAGCTAAGTTTCAGTGCTTGAAGAAGGGTCTGTTTGGTTAAGGAACTCACTGGGGATTTTTGTCCATGGTTTTGCTGTAATCTCTTGCTCTAGGATTGAGAACACATGGGAAGGTTTTTGTACAGAGAGCTTTGCAGACAGAAATCAATTTCTTATATTTTGTTTGTAGGTGTATAGAGTTGTGTGTGTACTTACGGAAGTTTTTTGTACCTCTAGGAGGAGAATATTAATTGGCTGGCTTCAAATTTATTAATAGTAAAAAAAAAATTTTTTAAACAGTGCATTGCAGTGCATTGCAAGAATTTACAAAAATGTGTCTCCAAGGCATTGCTAAATTATAGCTAACAAATAGGGAACCTTTCTAATTTACAAATGTTTTCCAAGTGTTACCCTCTTCCACTTAAGGTTACAAAGAACCTTTGCTTCAAAGCTCTATTTTAGTACTTCTCTGTCTTTACTTTTTGGCAGTTAGCTATTACAGACTAACTCTTGAGGCAAAGTGAAATTTTTGTGCAAAGCGTGAAGAAATCTCAGAAAAACCTTTGATTATTTGAAGGGGAGGATTATGCCTTGACGTATTAATTACTTAACAATTTATCTGTCAGTTTATTAATGCCCCTTCAAACTTTACCTTTAAATACTCAGGCTCCTAGAAAGCTAATTTGCCAGGCATTGCTGTGGGAGAGAAAGGATTCTATCCAAACAAAAATTAATGACTGTATTTTCTGATAAAATTCTGGGATATCATCATTGTTGGTGCAGAACAATGGAAATGGGCTTTTTTGTGCCTGCTGCTATTGTCAGTAACATGCTGGTGTTTTTACCCTATATGGGAGGAGGATTGAACACCCATTTTTTTGAGGAAATATTCTCCATCTTTCCCTCTTCCACCATTTGAAATACATAAATTAGTTTTTTGGCTGATAACAAAGATACTATTACTGCTATCAATTATTTACATTCACATGACAAGCCAGATCATGGAAGGTGCCCTAGCTCAGTCTTCATTCATTATTTTCCAGGTGGATCAATTTCCTAATCTGTTTATGATAACAAAATGTCTAGCATAGTCCCAGGGTGCTGGAAGAAAGGAGGGTAGAAAGGCAAGAGCTATACTCAATGAATTATGTAATGAAATGGGAGTGGCCCTATAAATTCTTTGGTGCGAAGGACTTGACGCTCCTTTTGTGCAAATTTAAAAATCTAATCTAGTGATTGGAATCTTTCAATTCAGCTTCCTTCAGAAGAGATTCAGTATGTGTGTTCCACTGTGCAAACCAATCCCTGTTCCAGGACAGTAAGCAAGGAGAGACTTGGACCTGCTGTGTTGCTGGAGGGCCCCTCGCAGCAGCAGCAGCCCCACTTCATTGTGAAAGTTAGAAGGTGAGACTGGCAACAGTAAAATGGGAAGTAAAGCTAATCCTTTGAAAAGTTAATTACTGGAAGTGCCTACTTAAGCCACTGGATTTGTGGATTTGCTGAAAAGTTGGAAATTGATC
>VZTT01049013.1:0-13091 GCA_013400855.1 Buphagus erythrorhynchus
TGCTGTTTGTTCTCAGTGTAACATCACTGAGATCAGCATCTGTAGGCAAGGCTTGGGCAGAGAATTCAGGCACTGAGCTGTCATTATAGGACACGAGAAATAAAGACGTGTGCACGCTGCAGCTTAAAAGGTGAAAAAGAGCAAAGTTTAATTTCTGACTCCATATATATAACTTTCCAAAAGTGACAGTGGATTGGAGGGTGACAGTGCCACCTCTCCAACGACACTGCACAAACTAACAGTCCATCAACTTTCTCCACCTACATGAAAGAATGAAGAACAATGAGTTGTTTACAGAAAAGTGTGTGAGAAAGTTGGAAGCAAGAATGCAAACATCAGAAGGCATAAACATCTCAATCAAAATCAGGGCGACACTGAGCTGTTTTTTTTTTTGTGAGACTGGAAGAAANCATTGAACATCTCAAAAAATCAGGGCGACACTGAGCTGGTTTTTTTTGTGAGACTGGAAGAAAAAATCACTCTTCACCTTGTTCCCCTGGGGAATAAAGGCACAGCAGTATCCCACCCTGGGCTCTCTCTGCCCTCTGCCAGGCAGGCAGTGCATGTTGAATTAGCTGAGAATTACCTTCCCACGTGGCAGCTCTCAGCAGTTGAACCAGGAATGGTCCTGAAGTGCTTCCCCAGCCCTGCTGGGTCCTGGGCTCACAAACCTGACAAAGGTGCCAGGTCCAGGTGCAGCACACAGGCACCAGGGGTTTTTAGAGCTCCATTGCCTAATGCCTATTGATTTTCTTTTAGCTGGAGGGATCTCTATCTTCATGTCTTGCCTGAGGTCGTTCAAGGATGCTGTGGAAGAGCTGGGAAGTGAAATGAGATTTCCTGTCCTAGTCCAAATACTTTAATCAAAAAGTGATGTTTTATATCACAGTTTATGACAAGAAAGCCAAGAAACCTTATTAACTAATCTAGCTCTGATCTGGACTGTACAAAGAAATCAAGTGCAGCATTATATCATCCTCCTGAAGATACACATGTATATTATGGTGATCAAGAGTTTGCTCAGTTATACCTTGGATATTTTCTTTTGGAGAACTTCATAATACTTTTAATGCCATAGATTTCCATGAAATTATCTCCTCCCTATCTATTAGTGTCAAAACAGATCATCCCTTTCTTTCTCCTCTGCTGGTTTTTATGTTTTAAAGGTAAAAGCTAGGTTAGTACTGCAAATAAGATACTTGAAATGCATTTTTTCTCCAGTGGTTAGCATTATTCTGTAATTACTACATCCTTTCCCCGATTTTTCGAGGGGGTTAGCTTTGTACCAGCTTTTATTAAGGAACTGCTGAAGGAAACTTAATATTAAGCATTTGTACTCCATGTGAACAAGGTGGGCATGGTGGAGCAGCCAGGTCTGGTGGGAGGAGGGTGGAACTCAGTGATTTTTAAAGTCCTTTCCCCCAGAACATTCTGTGATCATTAAATTCATCCTCAGTCACACTCTCCCAGATCAAGTTCTTATTCTGTGCTGTTGATTTTTCTCCCTGACTGCTGTGACTCACCCTGGTCCCATCTGTTGTGCATCACCATTATCTCCCTGTTGAGGAGGTGGGGAGCTGCAGGAGCACAAGCCCTGAGCCCCATTCCAGCTTTTTCCAGGATGGGAAGAGGCACTGGTGGGGCACATCCCTGGGTGCATGCACCCAGGGATGTGCCCCACCAGTGCCTCTTCCCATCCTGCTCTGGGCTCCAGTTTAACCAGCAGCTTTTGCTGGTTTTCTCTCTGCCCATGGCAACAACATGCTTCAGTACATCCCTTTTAGTGAGGAGTAAGATGTAACTGGGGGATGATGGGGTTTGTACTCTTCATTTTTTATGTCACTTGGTAAGTGCTGATCTTGCATTAAGATGTCACTGTCAAACTGGATAGCATTAGAGGAGAAAGGAGCTGCTGAATTTCCAGCAGGTCGAAGTATTCTCGGATCCCTAGGCACTTTCAGTAAAAATCTGTTGGAATAAAGGATGGCTAAAAAATGTTTTTAATCTAGGCTTTTAAAAATTTCTCTTTTGAGAGTCGCTGTAATAAATCGAAATTATTGATTTAGCCTGTAGCAGTCCTAACATTCACTCATTTAAGAGTTGAAACTGCTTTATTACTTGGAGCAATAAGGCAGCACTGTGAAATCTCTCATCAGAGGCTGTTCCTGGCCTGCAGATGGGCACCAGCAAAGATTCCTGTGTGCTCATGGCATCAGCTGAGTGCTCTGTGTGCTTTGCTGGGTGAGTGTCTGCCTCTGTCCCCTGCCCTGGGAACCTTCACAGCATGGCCTGGTCACTGATTCCAGGCTTAGTGGTCACTAATTCCAGGCTCAGTGGTCACTGATTCCAGGCTCAGTGGTCACTGATTCCGGGCTCAGTGGTCACTAATCCTGGGCTCAGTGGTCACTGATTCCAGGCTCAGTGGTCACTAATCCTGGGCTCAGTGGTCACTGATTCCAGGCTCAGTGGTCACTAGTCCTGGGCTCAGTGGTCACTAATTCCAGGCTCAGTGGTCACTAGTCCTGGAATCAGTGGTCACTAGTCCTGGAATCAGTGGTCACTAATCCTGGGCTCAGTGGTCACTAGTCCTGGAATCAGTGGTCACTAATCCTGGGCTCAGTGGTCACCAGTCCTGGAATCAGTGGTCACTAATCCTGGAATCAGTGGTCACTAATTCCAGGCTCAGTGGTCACTGATTCCAGGCTCAGTGGTCACTGATTCCAGGCTCAGTGGTCACTAATCCTGGGCTCAGTGGTCACTGATTCCAGGCTCAGTGGTCACTAGTCCTGGGCTCAGTGGTCACTAATTCCAGGCTCAGTGGTCACTAGTCCTGGAATCAGTGGTCAGTAATTCCAGGCTCAGTGGTCACTAGTCCTGGAATCAGTGGTCAGTAATTCCAGGCTCAGTGGTCACTAATTCTAGGCTCACTGGTCACTAGTCCTGGGCTCAGTGGTCACTAATTCCAGGCTCACTGGTCACCAGTCCTGGGCTCAGTGGTCACTAATTCCAGGCTCAGTGGTCACTAGTCCTGGGCTCAGCTCAGCCCTGGCCAGGTTTAACATTGCTCCCCCTTTCACCAGACCCTGCAGACAAACAGAATCTGTTCTGTGTTCTGTGTTCTGTGTTCTCTGTTCTGTGTTCTGTGTTCTGTGTCTGTGGGGTTACCCACACTCTGATTCTGCCCACGAGCTGAGCTGGGCTGTACACCCAGGTTTTAAATCCCCTACATTTAGTAGAGCTTTTGACAGAGCCAGTCCTGGGCATTGATAGAAGAAAAAGCTTCCAAGGGTAAACACTTCTCAGGGCACTGGAGGTTTGAATTATCAATAAGTAGTTGCAAATTAATATCCTACTCAAAAATCTTCCAAAATCCAGAGTCCAGGTGCAGTTAACGCTGGCTGATGCCCCAAGGGTGTGTGCTGCCCACACAGCTGGCAGCAGCTGGCGAGTTCCGTGGCATTTTCTCCTGATGTCACTCCTGTTTTGCCTTTTATGCATCTTTTATTATCTTTCCATTAACAGAACATTTCCATTCCACCTTCTCTTTCTCAAGCTGCTCTGCTCAGAGGCATTCAGGGGCTCTGCTGCCCGTTCTCCTGGGGCAGCACTTTGCTGCCAGCCTCTGCCAGGAGTCAGATCCCCCATCCCTGAGCTGCAGGATCAGCTGCTGATCCCACCAGCAGCTCCCCATCACTGCCCACTGGGATGGGATACAGGGATGGGATGGGATACAGGGATGGGATACAGGGATGGGATACAGGGATGGGACACAGGGATGGGATACAGGGATACAGGGATACAGGGATGGGATACAGGGATGGGATACAGGGATGGGATACAGGGATGGGATACAGGGATGGGATGGGATACAGGGATGGGATGGGATGGGATACAGGAATGGGATACAGGAATGGGATACAGGAATGGGATACAGGGATGGGATGGGATACAGGGATGGGATGGGATGGGACACAGGAATGGGCTGGGATACAGGGATGGGATACAGGGATGGGATGGATGGGATCAGCTCCTGGCTGATGTGCAGAGCTCACACCCACCCTCCAGTGCCTGCTCAGCACATCAGGAGTCCTCACTCCCCTGTGCTAGCACGTGCTCCAGTCTAGCCCTGAATGATTAGCGTTTTTATAAATTAAAGTAAGTCCAAGGAGTGAACTGGCCCAGGGGAACTCTCAGTCCAAACTAGACTCACATACCCACCGTGGAGCAATTCCTTAGGAGCCCTGCCTTGAGGAAGCTTCATTTGTAATCACTACGTGCTGTGTACTTTAGAAAAGTTTTATAATTACTTGCTGTTCCGGCTGCTGAGCACTTCTAAGTGTTGGATATTAAGGAACTGCTGTTTCAGTCAGTGAACAAGCTCTGAACATTAAATGTGCTTCACGAGGAGCGTTTTTTCCTCAGCCATTACACATCTCTGAAGGCACATTTTTTTTCAAGTGGATGCTTTCCCAGCTGTTGATCATCTCTCTGTTTCTTCTGTGTGAAGAGAGGAGGAAACTGATGATGGTGTGACATTGATAAAGGCTGGTTTGCTGTGCAGGGAGGTGGGTGCATCACTCACAGATGCAGGCACTGCAATAATGATGCAGGTCAGCCTGGAAGAGCACCAGGAAAAGCTTTGTCTTGCACAATGCACATTTTTCTGATGTTTTTTGTATCTCGTGTTTTGCAGGGAAAAAAATACTTTAGCGTTAATCAGAAGTGTGTAGATGAATTTTGGTACCATTTTTTATAGCCCTCCACCACTGAAGCAGCCTGTCTTGGCCATGGGTTGAGGGGATACCTGGCCAGGATAGCCCAGTGAGTGATACCCAGTGCCTGGGGAGAACTGGAAGTCAAAATTTGGCAAGTTTGGTGTTCTGTAAAAGGTGGTAACAATGATTTCTTTCACAGAATAGCCCATCAGAAACACACCTCAGGTGCAGGATAGTGTTAGGGTGCTGCAGACCATTTCTAGAACCAGGGGCTGTGGTGGCCAGTGGCACCAGAACGGTGGGGCAGGGGTTAATAAAAGATTTGGCAAAGCACAGAAGGGTTCCTTACCTGTGCCAGCCTTCCCTGTGACCCTGAGGGTGTCACCAGCCCCTCCTGGGTCCTGGGAGCAAAGCTGGGACCCTGAGGGAAAGGGAGGAAGGTTTGGGGGTCAGGGGCTGGCTGGAAAGGAGCTCTTCCCCCCTCCAGATCCCCCCTTGAGCTGTCTGGAGCTGCCAGCAGAGTGTGGGGCTTTTCTTGGATAAATGCACATTTTCAGAGGGTCTTTGGGGAAATGCATCTGGAGAACTTCCCTGGTGTTCGTTGACTCTTAGAGCAGCTTTGATGTGTGCAGAGATTTATTCTCCATTTGGTGGAAGTGAAAGCCCTGAGATAGTCAGTCACAAGGAAAAACTTCTTCCCTGTCAGATACCAAGAATCAGAACTAGAAATGGTGCAAATAATGTCATTTCAGGTGTCATTAATCTGAGGCATAACGGCGCCTTTAGCAGCCAAATGAGCACTGCAGCTGAGGTGCTTCAGGTACCTTTGCACATGATCATCTCTGCAAATAAATTCCCAAGTTCCATCCGGTATAAATTCACTCTGAGGTGCCCCAGAAGTGTGTAAACCCCAGTTATTGCAGCTGCCTCGTATTTACAGGCTGTAAGATTTATTTAGTAGGAGCTCTTCAAATGGCAGTAGGCTGGGCTCGAGTTATGAATTGCTAAACCCATCCATCTATCACATTACTGCCCAAAATCACTCTCTAAGTGCAGGCAGGAAATGTGCCACTGTCACCAAAGTGCTCCAATGTCTCTCTTTTGACACAGCAAGAAAACAGCAAGGAAATAAATTTAAAGCGTTAGGCAGCGTTAAGACTTTTCAGGGGGAGCCATCCAAATGAAAACCCATAATCAAAATAATAATTACCAGGGGAACCATTTGCTTTCAAAGTAATCATGCAAAGGAAAGCACAGAATATGTCTTAAGTAGCAAAAAAATGGTGATTTCTGTTCAGAGGGAGAAAGAAAGTCTAGCACTTGAGAATGTAAGTGCTTTGTACATGATCAGTTCTTGATGGATTTTCTCAGAAATGGGCCTTCATGTATTGTATGTTAAAAAGAGGAGAAATTGGAGCAGTTCTGTGATGAATGCAGGCGAAGGTGTGATGAGGCTGGGATTGGGTTACTGAGCTGGGAAGTTTTACCTGTCATTGCCTTCATTTTCAAATCATCTCAGCACCGGGTTAGATTGCAGCAATAGTCAGAGGAATAGTAACACTGTGGGAAGGCATTTGGAAAGTTCCAGAAAAGTTAATGGATAATTTCTAATGAAGGGAATTTGAACTTTTTTTTTTTTTTTATTAAACCAGCAGCTAGTCCAGCAAATTTTTTTCATATATTCTTATTATTTCTGGTGTAGCTAAAGAAATTTAATGTGAGGTAAACATTTCCAGCATGTCTTTTCATATTTGCTTTTCAAATTTCCTTACTGAGTTTGTGGTATATTTTATCTGCCACTGCTTTTTTTCTTTGTTTAGTCTCAGCTATCTGAGATTTTATTTTCCAGAGAGCACCTCTACAATTCATCGAATAATATTATTTTTTCATTTCATCATGTTAATTGTTGCAGTGGCTTCCCCACACTGGTTACACTGAGCTTGATTGCTGAGGATTTCTGTGATTTTTGTGGATGTCTTCAGGAAACCTTGGTTTTGTTTCTGACTGCAGTAATTCTGGGTAATTACCAAATAATTGTGCAGTAATTCTGGGCTCCTCAGCCTTCATGAGCTGCACTGACCTTAAAATTGGTTATCAGAGCTCAAATCCAGCTCAGAGTAGGAAACATTTGCAACATCATACAGCACATGGAAAGGAGTAAGGGTGTTACAACAACCTGCACTCCGTCCCTGCACGGTGGGATTGGTAAGAGCTGGGAATAATTTGGGATAATCCCGGTTTGTGTGCTCTGAGACAGCTGTGACTGGAGAAAGTCTTCCTGAAAGGGTGACACCTGCAGGGAGGTGTGCATGGAGGTGGGGTGTAGGTGTGGGTGTAGGTGTGGGTGTAGGTGTGGGTGTAGGTGTAGGTGTAGGTGTAGGTGTAGGTGTAGGTGTGGGTGTAGGTGTAGATGTAGGTGTAGATGTGGATATAGGTGTAGGTGTAGGTGTAGGTGTAGGTGTGGNTGTAGGTGTAGGTGTAGGTGAAGGTGAAGGTGCAGATGTAGGTGTAGATGTAGGTGTGGGTGTAGATGTGGATATAGATGTAGGTGTAGGTGTGGATGAACCATTTCCAGAGGTTAACCTGACTCACCTCTGCAGCCCCAGTAATGGCTGTTCCCTGTGCCTGTTCTGCTCTCCCCAGAAGCACCAGCCTGTTCCACGAGGTCGTGCAGCTGGACTTTGAGATCGCCAGCTTCAGCAGCCTGTCGGGCACGCAGCCCATCAGCTGGCAGGTGGAGTACCCGCGGCGCGGCTCCTCCGACCCCGCCCTGGCCGAGATCTTCATCTGCCAGAAGGACCTGGTGGCAATCGTGCCCCTGGCCATGGTAAGAGCCCCTGGCAGCGTGTGTGCACCCAGGGTGGGGTGGGGAGGGCAGTGCCAGCCTCAGCCTCAGCCTCAGCCTCAGCCTCAGCCTCAGCAGGGAGTGCTCCCTGTCCTGGCAATGCCTCCTGAACCATCCTCTGCTCTGTGCACATCACACAGGTCCTGCAGACTGAGCCCAGGGGAGAGGGGGGCTCAGAGGGAAGGGAGGATGGGAGGGATGGGATGGGCAGAGGAGAGGGATGCTCAGAGGGGAGGGATGCTCAAAGGTGAGGGATGCTCAGAGGGGAGGGATGCTCAAAGGTGAGGGATGCTCAGAGGGGAGGGATGCTCAAAGGTGAGGGATGCTCAGAGGGGAGGGATGCTCAAAGGTGAGGGATGCTCAGAGGGGAGGGATGCTCAAAGGTGAGGGATGCTCAGAGGGGAGGGATGCTCAAAGGTGAGGGATGCTCAGAGGGGAGGGATGCTCAAAGGTGAGGGATGCTCAGAGGGGAGGGATGCTCAAAGGTGAGGGATGCTCAGAGGGGAGGGATGCTCAAAGGTGAGGGATGCTCAGAGGGGAGGGATGCTCAAAGGTGAGGGATGCTCAGAGGGGAGGGATGCTCAAAGGTGAGGGATGCTCAGAGGGGAGGGATGCTCAAAGGTGAGGGATGCTCAGAGGGGAGGGATGCTCAAAGGTGAGGGATGCTCAGAGGGGAGGGATGCTCAAAGGTGAGGGATGCTCAGAGGGGAGGGATGCTCAAAGGTGAGGGATGCTCAGAGGGGAGGGATGCTCAAAGGTGAGGGATGCTCAGAGGGGAGGGATGCTCAAAGGTGAGGGATGCTCAGAGGGGAGGGATGCTCAAAGGTGAGGGATGCTCAGAGGGGAGGGATGCTCAAAGGTGAGGGATGCTCAGAGGGGAGGGATGCTCAAAGGTGAGGGATGCTCAGAGGGGAGGGATGCTCAAAGGTGAGGGATGCTCAGAGGGGAGGGATGCTCAAAGGTGAGGGATGCTCAGAGGGGAGGGATGCTCAAAGGTGAGGGATGCTCAGAGGGGAGGGATGCTCAAAGGTGAGGGATGCTCAGAGGGGAGGGATGCTCAGAGGGAAGGGATGATGGGAGGAAATGGATAGTGGGAGGGAAGGGATGCTGCCTCTTCAACCATCTCCCTCAGGATTAAACTCTGAATTTAATTCAGGTTCAAACTCTGAATTTCTTGGCTTTTCCCACAAAGCCCAGTAGATTTTCCTTCCTTTTTCTGATTGCCTTGAGCTTCCAAGCTGCAAAGCAACTCCAGAGGGCCTCAAGGACCTTCTGCTGAAGGCCAGGTTGCTTGGTCCTTACTAGGCTGAAGCTGATACTGATTCTTCTGCTTGATGACCTAATACTGTAAGAACTTTTGGTTTCAAGTCAGAAATAGATAACAGTAATAGCCTCAATCATATATTTTAAGAATCATGAAGTGCAAACTTTCATGTGGATAAATGGTTTGGGTTAAGATCTACTCTCTCTGCTCAGTGTTTTAGGAAAACAAGGAATTTCACTGGATTCTCCAGCATTTTAGGTGTGCTGCTGTTAGGCAGGCATTTTGCTTCCTGTTGGTCAGGATTTGGAAGAAGAGTTAGACATAGCTCCATGCTTCTTGTGAATTTTGCCCCTCCCGTACATCATCTTGGTGGCAAAATTCTGGCAGCCTTTTCTTTGAGCAGTGTTCAGCAGATAATTAGATGAGTATTATTTCCTGGAAGTCCCAGTCTTCAATATATTCTTCCCCTCTGAAGAGTGAAATTGCTGCTCATACCAAATGAGGTCATGCCCAGCAATTTCCTGATCCACAGTCTGTTAAGTCAGCAGAAAGCCTGCACTGCATTCCAGATCTGAGGGGCAAATAATTGTCCTCATTACCTGTCAGCCTGAGCAGACAATATTTATTGGAGCATCTGTCCTCTAAGGACTGGAGAACGTGCAGGAAGAAGAATTTTTGTGGTCAGATTTTGAGTTAGATGCCTTCCACTACCCAACAGCAGACATGTGTCTGCTGGCAGACTTGGTGTCTTCTTGCTCTTTCCATGAAGGAATTCATCAGCTCTTTCTGTATTTTCCATATCTGAGGAGATTCTCATATCTCCTGTCAGGGTGTAATGCCTTTGCACATGCATACAGGGTTCTTGCAGACTTGTGTCTATTCTGCATTAAAATTCATCTGCCTGCAAGGGTTGCTGTAAGAACTGGAGGTCTGAATGGATGAGTTTAGTGTTGTATAAATCATGTAAGGCGAGATCCTTTATTCCCAACAGATTGCCAGCAGGCCCTGTGGGTTCAAACAGAGGGTTCAAACAATGAAATCATTAAACCTTTCTCTTCCCAAAGCTTTCTCTTCACACATGTAAATTGTGTTTATCTCATTGCTGTACCTTGTGATAACGCTTAGCCAGAGCCAAAATACACTGTGTTAACAGAATGCAGCTGGATAGAGCAGCAGAGTACAATTGGCTTTACTAGCAGGATATTGGTAGATAAAGGGAATTTTCACTTTTCTGTTGGCTAGCACTGCATCCCCAGCCAGGGTGCTTCCTTCGTGCAGGCATTAATCTCCTGCTGAGCTGATTACCTGGCAGCTCTCCTGCTCAGAAACACGAGTCCCACCGAGAGCAGAGGGGGCAGAGATGCTGCCTCTGCTCAGAAGTCAGATCAGAGCCTTCATCTGCCCTGCCCAGCGGAGCAGCAGCACGACTGTGGACAGAAATGAGATCTCAGTGTTCAGCAGCAAGGGAGGTTTGTAATCCTCTGCAGGGGAAAGTCGATTTTGTTGGTTTAAGCGTGGAGCGTTCCAGGGTAAAACTGCTAACATCCAAAGTCAGAGCTGGCACTGCACATTTTGAAAAGTGACCAGAAAAAGTTGCTGCCCAAAGTCACTGCAGGGTGTAAGGGCTGGTCAGGACTCTGCCACTGCTCTAAGGGAGACCCTGGAAAGTCTTTGAGCAAACTTTTCCCTGGTTTGGGTGTAACATAAAGGCTGTCTCTGACCCATGGACTAAGGCTTGTCTCATGTGAGCCATTCCAAACTTATGAAGCAAGAAAGATCATTGTATCTTTTATTGCCCTGTGCCTGATTGCATTACAGAAAGAGTGGTGAGATGAAAACCGAGTGGTCTTCAAAAGGTTACTGCAACTGTTGCTGTGGCGTTTTGAGAGAGATTAAAGAATTGACATTGTCAGCAAGAGCTGAACCTGAAATTTTAAAAGAGCCTTGTAGGGCTTGGATCAGTGGAGCAAGTGGTTGGGTAAAGCTGCTGAGAAATCGATGGAAATTCCTCAGGTAGGCAAAAGAAGAGAGGGTTTTAGCAAATCCATATTCCATGTGCCTGAACAGTGTGTGCAGTAAGGAACAGCAACACAGTGATGTGCTACAGGGAAATAACAGGAGCAGGAGACACCAAACCCACTGGACTGACAGTAACTGGAATAATTTTTTACCAGAAAAAAAAAAAAAACACATGTAAATTTGAAGGAAGTCTTATTTTTTTCCCCAAGCTCAGAAGTTAGTCAGTCTGAGTAATTTTGGAGGAAGTGTCACCCTTCAAGGTAGTTGGAGAGGAAAAATGAGACAGAAAAGTTAGAAAAATATAGTTTAAACTGGTTTGTTGCTTTCTAACTCTGCCATAACAGAATATTAGCTAAGTACTGTGCACCAAACTAGATTCCAGTCAGACAAACTGTCTCCTTTCCAAATTCCTGAGTATGGCACTTGGTGAAATCATGCTCTCAATGTACCTTCCATGCAGGTACAGTGAAGGTCTTAAGGCAAACCTTAAGAAATATATACAAGATATATGAGAATATATCCCACTGTCTGTGGAGAGGAAAAACCTCCTGGCTGAATTATGCCCTATTCTGGCTTTATTTAATTTCATCTTACTTGTTGCAGGGTCAATTAGGAAAGTGCTTTCTTGGGACCTTAAATAATGATCTGCTAAGCTGCTTTTGAAAACCTTCTCAATTAATCACAGGGAACCTCAGAACTCGCCAGTTAAGGTGTACAAGGTTGCTTCACTTACTTTCCACAAATTTTTCTACTATTTCCATCCTGTCATGAACAAATGTAGCCAACTGTGTCGATTCTGCCTCTTGACTCTATTAAAATACCCCAAATTTCCATCTGTGGTGTGTGCACACAGGAATCCCACTGGAGAGCTCTGTGTGTTTGTGTTCAGCACAAGGCCACGTTTTGGGAAGCTCAGCCAGAGGTTTCTTTTCATGCTTTAAATGGGTAATGCATATTTTTAACTCTACCAAGTTTTGCTTTGGGATAGAGCAAGGTACAAAACCTGTGCATGAGTGCATTGTTCAGTGCTGATACTAAAGGAGAGCTCCTTCATGGGGGGAAGATGGGGAATCCCTGATTTAATTTTTGTGCTAGACCATCTGTGTGTGGAACTGGAGCTGCAGTCCTTCACCAGCAGGATGCACTCCCTCTGAAGCTGGTCTACAAGTGTGACTTGCATGAAATACAGGTATTAAAATGCTGAAGCATAAACTCAATGTCAGGAGTCTATTCTGAGTTCTACTCCAAATTGACTTCAAAGGCCTCTTGGCACCGTGGGAAGCCATGCAACTCTTTAATTTCCTCTTTAAAATAGCTCTGATTTTCAGTGGGTCTGTCAGGTTTCTCTCAGCACCTCTGTGATCCACTTTGCTCACAAGCAAAGCAAACTTGGAGCAGGCTCAGGCATTTCTGGAAGTTCTTTGCTGCTGTTTCACGTGCCCAGGAATTTGTCTGCTCTCCTCAGCTGTACCAGTGGGTCTCATAAAGGATGTAATAATAAAAATAATCTGTCTGTACATGTCCTGCCTCTCTGCTGATACAAACTGATTCATCTGCTGATGGGAACTGATTCTTCCACTGATGCAAACTGAGTATTTCCCATGAAGCAGCATCCTGTGACCTGCTGCTTAACCCAGGTTTGCAGTTTGTGTGCAGTGACCTGGCAGTCCCAGCATTACTGTGGAGCTGAGACTCTCAGCTGCTCATGTGCCATTCCTCCTGTGCTTTTTGCTCAGAGCTGAGCTGCTCATTAGGAAGTGCTTGAGTGTTTCTGTTCATTCTGAGCTCAGTGTGTTGATGCTCCTGCTGCAGAAGCAGGGATGGACCTGCTGCAGAGCTGTGACTCAGCCAAAACCACTTTTTGACAGTTTTATGTCTCCTTGTTAACTGGCTTTCCATTAAAACAGAGGTGATCAAAAACTTAGCTCCCAAGGCACTGTTGTTTTATATACACATTAATGTCTGCTGTTCCCTAAGGTAAGGATTTTTTAAGGTATTTCATTGTAATGAAGTCCCTGCAATAGCATTTTAAAATATGGATCTGAATAAATAGAGTTTTCATCCCTGCACAGTCTGTGAGTTCACACCATAAAGCTCTATCTGGTTGAAGGGCACACAAGTGCAGAATTCTCACTCTGGTTCATCTTTCAGTCTTGAATGAAGTGGAGGCAAGAGGCACTGAGGAGCTTTCCAGAAGGAAAAATCCATTTCCTGATTTGCTTATCACAAACAAACAAATGAACAAACA
>VZTT01049014.1:0-18477 GCA_013400855.1 Buphagus erythrorhynchus
GACGGACGCGGCCCCGCGTCAGTCGCCGGCTGAGCTCAGAGGAAATGCCGCGGGCGGCGGCCCGAGCGCCGGGGGCGTTGTCCGACGGGGGCCGGCCCGGGGCGGGGAGCGGCGCCGCCCGCGAGGTCGCGGTTCCCGATTTCGCGATCTCCCGCTTTCCCGCCTTCCCGCCCAGCGGGGCAGAGCCACGGTTGTCCGCGGCCTGGGCAGAGCCCCCCGCAGCCCTGCCCCGACAGAGGAGCGAGAGTCGGGTTCCGTGCCCCCATCGCTGCAACAGCGCCCTGCAGCGTGCTTTGGTGTAAAACGGCGAGTTTCTGTACCCACACAGGAGGGGACGGCGGTGTTATGGGGAGCACTCCTGCCCGGGCTGCGGTGCCGTGTCACAAGCTCCACATTGCACGTTCTTCCTCAAATAAATGTTACAGGCCTGTCCCACTACAGGGCAGTCCCTCCCGTGCCCAGCTCTGCTTGTGGGTCTGGGTGCCAAAGGAGCAGCAAAGCCATCAGTGCCAGTGCACCAGGGTTTGTACGGGCTGCTGCTGTACTAACAGCTGCCTGAAGTTATAGAATCATTCGAAAGCCTTGGGCTTTTTACCTTGTGCCCAAATTATTAGCAAATTAAGAGGGAATAAATAACCCCGGGGGTTAAATCTACACAGATACTTGAGATAAATTTTAAACACATAGTTTGCTGGGAGTATGTTAAACTGTCTCAAATATTGATGGGGACAGGGTCATCATCCGCAACTTCTGATTGCTTAATAAATATTTACAGAGTTTTGAAGTTGTTTGCTGAAGTTTAAGGACCATCTGTGTAAGCATTCTACTTGGTTTAATTTTGGGTGATAAAGTTCCTGCTGCTGCATCTGCACAGTGGCATGGGTGGCTCCACGAAGGTGAAAAGCAGTGCTTGAACATGAGTCTAAATGCAGCAAGCTGCAAATGCTGTAACAAGGAATGGGTCAGAGACTCAAGAGATATGCCATACAAATGTTTGATTATGCAATTTCTGTTTATATGAAACAAAATATGACTTTAGGTACATTAAAATCATACCTGATAGGAAGTAGCAGATGTAGCATAGCCAAGATGCTGCACACAAAGTCAAACCAGGTAACCAGGGTCAAGCAGCCTGAATTAATTCATGAGCAACCAACCCAGGGCTAGAGTCTAGAGTACACTTGAGAGATACAAAAAGAAGTCCTAATCACTCCAACTCTGACTGTTGGAGTTACAATCAGGAGATTTTTCAAATTAGAAATAAAGCAGATATAAAGGCAAGAAACCGCAGGCAATTTTATAACATCTCAGCCAGCAAAATATTTCATGCCCTACAACAGAAAGCATGTTTTCTGACAGCTCCAGTCAGCTAAGTCCATAGCCTTGCTACTCAGAAATATCATCCCATAACAGCCATATCTTGCAAAGAAAACCCAGGAAGTGAAAAGCATCTTTCTTTCCCACTCCTTGTTTCATGTTTTCCTATATTTCTTCACAAGGCTGAATGAGAGGACAAAAACATTCATTTTTCTTCTTACTGCCTGTGACCTATCACTTTGCTTTGTCCTGCACCCCTAAAACTCCAAACTGTTTAAATAACACAGCTGTCCTGGTATTATGCTGATCCTTCAAGATGTTTTATTGGAAAATATTGTTGAACTCTGTGAACTCTTGGCTCGTACATTCAATTTTTACTAGCCTGCGGATTTTTTTTCACCCTCAAGCCCAACATGTTTCACATGCCTTCGGACCTTGCTCCAGGCACAATAATTTTTCAAGACAGGCTGCACTCTCTTCTCATGCAGGGTTGATTTGATTAGCTGCACAGCCACGCTCAGGAGACAGACAGCTACATCTGCAGGAGCTGGCACAGCCCTTCATGCCTGCTGCCCACGGGGGAACCTAGAGCTTAACAGCACAGCAGTTACCTTGTGGGACTTCTGCACAGGGCAATGCTGCAGCTTCCCAGCCAGCCGTCGGCCCCACAGGCTGGGGGAGATGCAGATGTCACCCAGGCAGTGGCACAGGCCCAGGGGCCAGCTGGCTGAGAGTGTGTGAGCAGCTACACCAGGCCTGGCAGGGCAAACACAGCTCAGCACGTGCTTCTACATGCCCAGGTGAGGTGGTGCTGGGGCAGACTCTCAGGCTGCAGAGTAACAGGTTGAATGCTAATAATGTGACCTTAACATCAGAACCAGAATGAATCCACAGCACTGACTTTTACCACCACTGTTTAAATTACTAGCTAATCCTTTCTCTCCTCCTCAGCCAGAGGCAAGATGAAATCTCCAGAGCCTTGGGCTGATAAAAGATGGCCAGTGGCCTGTTTTCTGGGACCTTGGCTGCTTCATGACTCCCTGAGCACAGAGTGAGTCTCTGGGAAAAACGCTGAGTACATCAAAGGTGGGAGATGTCCCAGAAGTGCTCAGCTTTATGAAGTTTTTAAGAGCAATTACATACTCAAGAAAAATAATAGGTTGTACACTAATAAACCATGACCTCAAATTTGTGACCAGAGAGAATTCATAACATCAGATTTTACTACCATTGTTTAAATTGATGTAATCTAAACATTCACTCTAGAATGTCCCGTATACAGGATATCCTGCTCACTAAATAAGGAATAATGTTATTCTTAAACAAGTTGAGCTAAAAATAGCTTATGATAGCTCTGGGGGAGATTTGCAGAGGCAAAAGAAAGCAGTGGGTCAGAGCATCCATTAAAGTTTCTCCACAGTTGTCAGTATTTCATACATCTTTGTGACTGATCCGTTCATGCTACAGTACACCAGCCACTGTCAGAGACATAGGCAGAGCACACCACCTGAGGAGAAAGAAGGAAGTGGTAGAAGGACAGGAGGCAGGGACAGGTGACGATATCCATCTGATGGTTTTATGACTACCTGAGACACAAGCTGAGATTTCCTCCCAGCTGTCTCAGGTCGGTATCTGCCCTGCTGAACCAGAGCTGCACACTCTACTGCACGTGCAGGAGGAAGTCTCTGGGGATCCCTTCCTGCACCAGAGCTGTACAGCTGCTTTTGTACAGCAAGTGGGTTATACCTCCATCTTCTAATAATGCACTATTAAACAGTCTATAGCAGAAAAGTAAATAATTGTTTGCAAAAAAATACAATGAATGGTCGGTCATTTGGCTTCATGTCCCAGTAATTACTCTTCTAATTATTTCCTCTGAAAGCAAAGCTACCAGCACATCTGTCTCACAGCCCACTGGATAGTCCAGCCAAGGAGATGCCATGATCAAAATAAACATCCTTTGCCTGCCATTCCTCTGACTCCCAGATTTTATGGTATACTATTAACTACAGTACAAACCAACAGCATAAGACAGACATAAATCCATTTTTTATTGTGGACTAATGAACCTCTGCCAGTCACAGCAGCAGGGGATAGGAAAACAGGAGAGAGTGTCTTGCTACCACAAACAGCTGAGGGAGCCAAACCTCCAGAGCAGTACATAAAGATGAAGGAGTTTGGGGAGTAGGGATGTTACTGCACATTCTCTCTTAAAATATTTTCTGTTTACTAAGTCAGATGTGCTCTGCCAGTCTGTTTGCTCACTATCAGCAGGGTGTAGCACTTCTTAATCTGAGAGCCTGAAAGCAGACTGGGTTGCTGTAAACCACACAGAGCCCAATACAGGATTTCCTTTCTGTAGAAGGATGGCTTCCTGAGTAATTCATACAAAAATCTCTTGTCCAAGCCTGTCCTGATCACAAATAGAAATACTCTGGCTCTATGCTGGTCATCAGTACCAGCATCAGCTGGTTCATTTCCAGCTTATCCCATATTATTTGAAAACCCTCAAGGATTACTTTTCTGCATAGAAACTTGTTTGAGCAGGGCATTTATACTTACCCATTGCATGGCATTCAGGAAGACATGCCTATGTGTTTCCAGCTAAGCAGTGAACCAGGAATGAAACCCCAGCCCATCTGCATCAGTGTCATTGGCATGCTGATGAGCTGTGACAGTGGCACTCTGCAGTCCCATGGTCTCCATGAAGCTGAAGTGACTTGTGTTATGAAGAATCCCAACTACAGCATCATGACAAGGCAACATCTTTCAGCAAAAAGAGTGCAAGTACACAACCATCATACAGAAGGGTTATCAACAGTAATGGGGAATGTTTCATACATTGAAAATGGAAACATGAAAATTCTCCAGGTCAAGACTGTAAGTCTTGCACTTGCTCTTTAAGTTCAGTTTTTGATGTAATCCATGTTTGAATGACAACAGTCACAGCTTCCAGTGTTGTATCAAACACTCCAGCCAACAAGCCCTGCTAACTCTCCCAGGGCAGCAGAGGAGGTGATCACGCTGTGCTCACCTTGTGTGACAAGGCCCCAGTGTGTCACCTTCCATGCAGGAGCCCTCCTTAGCCCTTCCCTTTCCTTGCCACCCTCAGGGCTCAGCAGATGTTGGGGGTCTGAGGACCCCACTATGGAATCACCAGGTTTAAAAAGCATCAGATAGAGCCAAACCTTGCATGTGCTTGAGTTAAAATAGTTTAACAAAAAAAAATTTAATACCAATCTAATTAAACTTGGATGCATTTGTGTGTGTTCAAATGTAAATTTAATCACTGACTAAAATAATTTAATTAATGGTAAGTCACTGAAATGTGTATTTGCACCAGAACTTGCTTAACTAATAAAAAGTGATCGCATAGTTGAGCCCAAATTTACCAATTAAAGCAGAGTATTTTAAATGAGGATCGTAACAGTTTCATTATACCAGTTTGGGTTGTTGTGCCATTTCTTTTTCATAACAAGTGCAAGGGAGATGGAGAAGAGACACCAGGCTTATCCCACAGCTCTGTGCTGGTTTCAGCAGGGCTGTGTCAGTGTCACTGGTGGCTTTCAAAGAGCAGCAAAGCAGCAGCAGCTGCCCCTGTCCCCTCCAGTGACTGTCATTACTGGGTCTTTCAGCTTTGGGTGTACATACCCCTAAGCTTGCCATTAAATTAGAGAAGAGGTTTTGTGCCTGACAAATACCCTGCAGCAGTGAACTAAAAGATGAAGTTTATGCACAAAGTGATGAGACACAGCTCACAGAATCAAAGCGAAGCACACAACAGGGAACAAGATCTGTTACCGGCTTACAGCCCCAAATAATGAGATGATCCTGGCTCAGCTGACACTCTCCTGATGAGCCTGAGCTGGATCACCCACCCAGGGAAAAGGAGTGAAAATACAGCGTGGGAGGAAACCTGAGTGAGGGATGATCTGTCTGGGGAAACTTGCTTATCAGCACTCAGCAATTAGGGTGGAAAAGCTGAAGCTCTGGCTCACAGCACCTGTTCTGCAGGGCTGGAGAGCAGTGGTAGCTCTAGGAAGCCCTGTCCTAGACCCTCACCTCATCGTGCCAAGGACAGAGAGGGGAAAAGCTAATGGCTTGAAAGGAAAGTGACCTGCAGAGAAGGCAAACCAGCCTCAAACTATCAGAGGAGCCAAGCCAGCACTATTTCTCACTGAAATCCCTCACTGCAGAAGGATAGGAGTAGAGGTCCTTGGACTCAGGGAGGTTTCACACCACACCCAAACCCACACATGGAGCCTGGCAGCAATCCCCAGCTGGATTATCTCCATCAGGAAACATCACCCCAGTGACACCAGCCCACACAGGGCAGTGTCCTGTGCACTGCCCTAGCCCACCCGATTTGAGTGGAAAGATGCTGGGGGGATGCTGCAAGCATTGCTCAGCATCGGTTGAAATTAAAACCTTGCAGTACACTGCCTGGTCTAGGAGATGTCTGCACATGGAGTTGTTGAAATCATGGCTAAAAATCAGCCTCAGTCATGTCATCTTCCTGGTTCAAAGTAAGTTATTTACCTGCTTGGCTGCCCTGTAAGGGGATGAGCATTACAATGATAGAGCCTGAAATCTCACCAGGAGGACTAAATTTGATCTCTTCTGAGCATCTCTCCACAGTGATTTCTCAGGCTGCATCGCTTTAACTAAGATTAAACTTTCCACAGATCGATGCAAAGCAACACAATTACTGCATTTGCAAGGCAGCAAGGGCAGCATATTTCTATCTTTAAGGCCATTCAGATGAGCTTATTTAATGACAGCTATTTTTACATCTGGTGTCATAGATTTCATTATTATAGCATCAACCACTTAAACAGAGGTGGGAGCATCTTTCATGTTCTATCTAATTCAATTTAAATATCTTTTTTTAAAATGCATGATACAGAAGGCATCACATTTACTTCCTGGAACTGTAAAATGCAAGTCTCTCACATAGATACAAATGCAAAGCAAACCCACTGAAACAACAGGAATGGCCCAAGCTCCCCTAAGGGAGACTGAGGTCAAGAACAAACTGCCTTTACAACAAGCTGGTTCATGTTTGAATGTTATTTCTTTACTTCCAGAACACATTCTGTCTTCTGTTCCCTTTTTTATCCCTAAAGTGGTACCTGCAAACAGGGGAGGAGAATGGTGAATGCAAAAGGTTCACTTCCCCCATCTCAGTGTTTGTGTGAACAGACACATCCATGACCTGGCTGAGGTCCTACCAGTGCAAGGGAATGGATCCCTCACTGGTGCTTTACAAACATCTCATCAGCATTGGGTTCATGTTGCAGTGCCCAGAACCAGCCCCTTCCCTAGCCAGAGGGTCACCACTGCCCATGGGATCTTTATAGTTGAATGGAAAACAATATGCTTGCAATTGAAGGAGGACACAAATGTTAAAGAAAGCATGGAGCAGTAAAAGACTTGAACCCATTGCAGCATCCCTCTTTAGGGACTGTGGATGTGGTGCTGCAGAGCACAGACATGCCAGCCACCCCTGCAATAATTTTCTGATCCCCAGGGTATCACAGAAAAGGGATATCCATGGTGGGCAAAGAATGAAGAACATGGACTAAAAAACAAAGAACTCTACCCACCCAAACCCAAGCTTCTGCTCAGATTGCATCTCTAAATGACACAACACTGTCCTCATATTAATGTGGTTTTCCTTCCATCTCTCTGCTCTGCTTGCTGTCACAGCATGACAGATGACAGAGGCTTGGGGAGAGCTGCCTCAGGCTGCACAAATTTCAAGCTCTCTCCGAGAGCACTTTGATATTGGAAGTTATACATTTGAAATATCCATACCTTGTGCTCTGCTGTGGTTACAGCTTTTCTGGGATCTGCTCTAGGGGAACTTCAACAGCTCATCTCTGTGGGAAGATTTTTAGTCATTTAAGAAGTTTGAGGTACTAAGGGTTGCATCTGAACTTGCTAAAAGATTTCAGTTCACACAATTTCAGCACTTTAGCCTTTGGCTCTGGAATAAATAATAAACTCTTTCTAGATCAATTTTTTGACAGGTTTATGAATTATAAGCCAACTACATATATTTTAAATACACTCCTAAATATATTAGAGAACAATGAATTATTCATGATGATTGAGTGCTTCATTGAATTTATTTCCCTTGATTTAGCTCCCCAAGTAGATGAATATTATAAAAAATAAGTATGTCCCAAAACAATCAGGCAACAAGTTCATTTACAGCCTCTCCATTGATCAAAGACAGGGAGTAGAAATGTGCATAACTTAGCTTTAGTGCCCATCCTCATCCATCAGCAAAAGACAAGGCATCCAGCTCAAAACATACCTGAACATACAGTGGCCCACTGTGTGGAAGCCCAGTGGCAGACATGGCCTCCAGCCATGCTTGCAGGTCATTGGGACACATGAAACCACCTCTCCTCTGCTCCAGGGAAACCCAGCTCCTGCTCAGCAGTGCAAACTCACCCTTTTGAATCCAGGAGAGATATAAATATTCTCTGCATGCTACAAGAGCCAGTGGAGAGCACTCAGCAGACCCAAAGATGGGGGCCAGTTAAAGGGTCTTGTCAGCCCTCCTAAATGTAAATGGCTCAAACTACAGTGTGTTCCAGCCACCACCTGTCTCCTTGTCAGCTCTCTAGGTGCAGTTGAGTCCAACCCAAACATGGCTCAGGCCATAGCAGCACTTACCTCTGGGAGCAGGCTGAGTGAAAGGCACACTGCCCACTCCTTGAGTCAGCAGAGCTGTATGATAAAGAAGCACACGTTGGTATGTATTTGCACAGATACTTGCACCAACCCATCAATAATGACAGTCAATTGTCATGATAATGCTTCCACTTGTAATTTGTTACCTTTGGAGCAGACTTTGATTGTGTGTGTAGCTCCCTGAAGCAAGGCATTGCTGGGTAAGGGGCACAGCTGGACTTGCCAACAACCACGTGATTCAAATAAGCAACACCTTATAAAATTATTTTAGAAGCCAAGGAAAGCAAAGCCCACAGAAAAATCAGACCCAACTTATGTCCAAGAATGTGAGGAAAAATGAAACACCTAAAATTCATTTAAGAAGTTGTTTGATTTAGGTAAATACAGATGGGTACTGGCTATGACTTCTGAAACATCAGAGCATGCAAGTCTAAACACAGGGGTGGTAACTAGGGGCATGGGTGCAGCTTCAGAGACCAAATGGACTTTGATCTACTTAGGATTCTTTCTCCCTAACAACAAACAAAAGAAAGCAAACAAAAACAGATACTTAATCAAGTCCATGCTGGTGTGCTGTAGCAATTTCAGATCATTGACTGTATGAGAAGTGGGTTAATATCTTGGTATGTGAGAGAACTCAGGAATGAGTAAGTGTTGCCTAAGATGAACAGGGTGAAACATTGACTAAGCACAGAGTATGCCATAATAATTGCCAGATGCAGGAAAATTTATCATTGGTTTTACAATGTGGATGAATATTCTCTAGGAAATCTCCTCTGCAAACTTCTTCTCTTGGTTTTATGCAGTTTACATAACACACACAGGCTATGTGTGTAATTTGTTCCATTCGTTTCTCTTGGCTGTGATAATAAGGCTGTTTGGGGTTAGGTTTTTTGAGGATTTTTAGCAAATCAGACAAATGTGTTAAGAGTTCTGCTAATTATTCCTAACTTACTGCAGGTCAGTACAAGATGACACGTGGAGGGTGTGTCATAACACATACAGCAAAGGCTGTAGCAGTATCACATGTACTTCGGTAAGGGTAGGGAGATAAAAAGAGGGAAGAATATAACCATGAATTTTCTTGTTAGTTGGAAAGTCATGGAAAACAACACACAGGGCTTTCACCACTGGGTTGGTGAGTTATTTCTGTTTGAATACCAAGCCTGTGGAGAACGATGAGTCAGTAGGAAAGAAAGAATGAGCTTGCTATCAGGTCACTACAAAGCATGTAAGGATTTTTATCCCAGGACTTTGCAACATCATATCCAAGCAATGTATCAGATGAGTCCAGGTAGCTGCTTCAGCAGCTGCGAACTGCCAGTAATACATGGTAAAAACCAGGCTGTACTTTTTCTGCCCTATCCATGGAAAAATCCCAAATGGAGCAGCAATCCACAGGAAAGCTTCAAGAATACTCATACCAGTTTACCAGGATAAATCCTCTTGCTGGTCATCAGCCTGAAGCATCCAGTGACTGCTGGAATTCATGTCACATCTGCTGGAGAGGACCATATGTTCCAGCTTATGCTGAACTAGTGCTCTGTGCTGTGAGTCTCTGCATTTATGACAAATGATAAACACAGCCAGCTCTAGAGTCTGTATATAAACACATGTATCTGTCATTTTCCTCTGCAAGGCTTGGCTCCCTGAGAAGGCAGAACTGATTCTCATGCATTATCCCTCTAAGCATATGCCCCATGTCTTACAAGATTCTCACATTTTGTGTAAACAATAGCACTTGTATCACTTAAAATTGAGACATAATCATTTCTCATTAGCAAGTACTGCTGCGATATTTGGGTGGGAGGAATTGAAAAGCGGACAGTTATTAATTTAAAAAATCACATTTCAACCATGTCTAAAGTCTTCTTTCAACCACCTTCAAAGTATTCAAGTAAACAGCATTTTTCCTGCCAAAGCCAGAACAAGGAGAGCTGACAAGATGAGATGTGGAAGACAGCTCCTCATCTGTCACTAGCAGTTACCTTTCCAGGTCAGGGCTGGAATCAACCCATCAAGGTACACTTGCAGAATAATCTCACCAGTGATTTTATATCCTGCTGCTGTTCTTTTGCTGGATAAAACCCAACTTAGGAGAAGCAAGATCAGCACATTTTCACATATCAGGAGTGCTGTATGGTTAGGACAAGAATACAACCACAAGGGAGATTTAGCTCCTCTCAAACTATATTTCCAGTGTATTTCTGCCACAGACTGGTAGGAGCATGGCTATGTCCCACAGGAGGGAGGAAACAATCAATCATCAGCAAGATGAGACACAGCCCTAAATTAGGCATAGGCTACTGCTTAAAAAGGAAGCTCACTTTAATGCAGAGATAGCAACAAAGATCAACAGGACTGAGTCATCTGCCTTGACACTGCACGTCTGTCTGCACCTATAAGCAAAGGCTTTTCGCTCCACTAAATGTTTTATCCATTTACATACAGTTAGCAGCCTCTGACTATACAGGTGCCCTCAAGCCACATGATTGGGATAAATTCTTGACAGCTTGCTAAAACACTGCTGGCAGAGCTTGTCTTTAAAATGAACTGCAAGAAAATTCAAATCCCCTTCACCCACTGCTGTCTCTGCTCTGACCTGGACAGCCCAGGCAGGTGGCTGGCCAGTAGCCACAGAGAAAATAGAAAAGCAGTTTTAGTGCCAGAAATAATCTTTTTATTACAGTCCAGAAAATGTGTTTTAAATATGAAAACCATCCAGTGTATGTATGACTTGTTTTCATTAATATCTTGGGCGACACATGTCCACCTGTACCATAAAATCAATCAATCCATCCCATTGTGCCTCATCTGGCACAAGTAACACTGCAAAACAAATCACCAACATACAAACAGTTGGGTGGAAAATACCTGCAAGGAAAGAAGACAAATGAAGCCTGAAGTCTTAAGCAGACAATGAGACTGTCAAGGTAGTCATTAGATGCATCCCTTCCTTCCCTCTGTGCCAGTTCAGGAACCAGGCATTGCAAGGACAGCTAATCTGAATGATCTAATAGTTGCCTAAAACTACTCAAAGGGTATTTACCAAGATAGCAGAGGCAAACTCTTCTCCATGATGCTACATGACATAACAAGCAGCAGCAGTAACAGCCTTGGAAGGTTCAGGATAGGTATCAGAAAAAAAAAAGTGCCACTGGTAGGGTAATGCAGGACCAGACCAGGCTGCCCATAGAAGCTGTGAAATTTCTGTCCTTGGAGGTTTTCATCACCTGTCTGGAAAAAATCATGGCTGACCTGTTTTAGTGCTGGCCACAGTCCTTCTAGCAGGAGGCTGGACAAGATGACCTCCAGAGCTCCTTTCCAAGTAACACTGCATGACTCCTGGGCTTCCATCAGAACGTCATTTACTTTCAGCTAAGAACAAGCACAAGTAAAGGCAGTGCCATGGCCAGAGTTTGTGAGACAAAGACCTTCAGAACCAAAAAAAAACCATTTTTAAAAATATCAGCATAGGTGTATTAATCTGCATCCTAACACAACAAAGTACTGCTGTTGCCATAAGCTGAATTTCAGAGGTACCACCCCCTGCTCTGCAAAACTGTAGCATAAGGTGGTACTTGTCAAAAACACCTGAAGTGAGCAGGAGGCTGCATTTATTGAAAGCATCTAACAACAACTGGAATTTTCATTCTAACACAGTCAAGCTTTTAGAAATACATTATCCACTGAACCTGAACTGTTAATTCATTTACTCAACATTAGCCCTACAACTCTAAAAGACTATCAGCAAGCGTTCTCCAACACAAGCTAAATTCTGCCGCTATGGAAGTACAATTGCAAAG
This sequence comes from Buphagus erythrorhynchus, assembly GCA_013400855.1. NCBI lineage: Eukaryota > Metazoa > Chordata > Aves > Passeriformes > Sturnidae > Buphagus > Buphagus erythrorhynchus. Next base: position 11,829 of record VZTT01049014.1, read on the forward strand.
CTGCTGTCATTTTCCTAAATCCATTCAGATTTTTCATGTCAGACACAACTTAAACTGAAGTAAGAAACAGAAAAATGGTAGTAGCTTTAAACAATCTCCTTCCTTATAACACACATTCCTCCTTTAAATTGGCCAATATTTTTGCCTTAGCTTTTTAAGCCTCCCAAGCTAAAAAATTTGTGCAGAATTCAATGCAAGTGACATGCCACAACTTCGAAGCTAGTGACAAAAAAATGACTGCCATTTGAAATTATGTCTTCCCTAAAGCCAAGTTACAAGGCACATCACTTAGATTAAATAACTCCTGTAATACTAAGAACAAATAGAGATGTACAATCCATGTCATCCCCAGCACAGGGACTGTATGGCACATCCTCAGCTGATCACAAGCCTAGCTCTGTGGGTTCAAGTGAGCCACACAGATTTACTCCAGACAAAAACGAAGCCCAACCCAGACAACAATTTAGCTCTCAGCCAAACAATCCCATGAGTCTCATTTTACATAATTTGCATCATAAATCACAGAATCATAGAGTGGTTTGGGTTGGGTTGGAAGAGACCTTAAAGTTCACTTCATTCGACAGCCCTCTGCCATGGGCAGGGACACCTTCCACTAGCCTGGTCCATCCTGGCCTCGGACACTCCCAGGGATGGGGCAGCCACAGCTTCTGTGGAAACCTGTGCCAGGGCCTCATCACTCTCACAGTGAAGAATTTCTTTCTTCTATCCAATGTAAACCTGCCCTCTATCAATATAAAGCCATAAACCCTTGTCCTATCACTACACGCCCTTGACAAAAGTCCATTCAGCTTGTGTCAGCATCACCTCATTAATCCCAGCCACGGGGCTTTGATTTCTGCCTGGCTGCTGCTGAAACGTGTCCTGGCACAGCCAGAGCTGCACATCCAAGGCATCACACGTGCCTTGTGCAGCGCCTACAGACACAGAGCAGAGATCCTGCTCCAGAAACAGCCCCCAGTGCTCAGCACAGGGACTGCACCATCTGTCATTCCCCTCCAAGCACCATCATTACCTTTATCAGAGCAGCTTTGGAGAACAGGGGCCAGGTCCAACCCAGCACTGCCTGCAGAAGAAGCCAGCAAGAGGTGACATGCTGTTCAAAGAGCAGGCAACAGCCCTATAGCCCTGCACACACACAGATGGGTACCTGCTGCTCCTCCTCACTGAGAAATACAACTGCTTCTGCAGGAGAAAATTGGGATCCAGCCCTGAATTATCACAAGAGCTACAAAAGACCTCCTTACTATAAGGGGAAGGATTTCATCCCACTGCATATTATAAAACCCAAATTATGTGTGTATTTTATCATTTACAAGGAAGCCACAAAACTCAAAGATTCAGTGAAGACCCTGCATCTTCCCCACTCCCTGTTCTGAAAATGCAGCATTTCACAGCCTCTCTGATCCAAGCTCCCCTTCCTCTGTCAACACAACCAGAGTTCATTGAGGATCACTATGATAACAGACTTGTATAAGCTATATACTTTGGCCTCTGCCTGCCATTAATCCCTGCTGGGATGGCTGGTATTACTCAGCTCAGTTCTGCCTCAACATAAAAAAGTAACTACAGCCTTGCAGCAGCTGTACAATAGAATTGTACAGCACTAAGCACCTCTTGTTCTTTTGTAACCTTTTACCACGTTTTTTAGCCTTTCAAAATCTGAAAAAAACAAAAAAAAAGAGTCCCTTTTCCTTGAGAAAAATGAAAAGCAACTCAATTTTCTATGTAAAATAACAACAAAAAGTAAACTGCCAGTGAGCAGGAAAATGCACAAGCTTTAGAAGTGGCTGAACAGTCCACTCACACTTTAATGGATGGGTAGAAATCTGCTGCTCCATTAGAGAATGAACAAATCCTGCTCAGGAGCATAAAGCAGATTTGATCTCTCAGTTCACATTCCATGCTTGCAGCTGGAGACAGTGTTACTGCCTGACATTCTTCTCAAATGTGCAGGATGTTTTCAGCTGCTGAGGACAAAGAACTCTCTATGACCACTTTCAATTACAGCAGATATGACCAAACACAGGCCTTGCATGGCAATTTCTTGGTATTTGATGTTCCCAGCCCTTGGCCAAATGAAATACATTTAACATGAGATTTGTCTCTTAAAAGCTGTTGCCCCAAGTGTGTAATGGTCTCGAGGGCCACCCACATCTTGGACAATCACATGAGCATGTCACTCTGTCACAAGCCAATCCTGCCACTGCTGAACACCACTCCAGACATCTTCAGACAATCTCTGCAACCACAGCCTTGGAGAATACAGGGCTTCAGCAGAGTACCAGCTCTCTAGGAAACCCCCAATAGATGCCTTGTCCAGCTTTCAATCCTGATGTAATGGCTAAAAGACCAGGAACTGTCTGATTCAGTTTCCAGTCTATGTCACAAGACCACTGTATGTATGGGCATGCAGTGTGCAGCTTTGAGGCAAAATACACCATGCCCTGCCCTCCTTCCCCTGCAATAATGGACTTATAAAAGATGCCATCCCATGCTGCCCCTGGTGTGAAAGACTTTACAATGGACTATTCATCAAGCAATCTTTTCTCCTTCTTTTACTCAATTATTAAAGCCTGTGACTTAGACAACTGCATTGCACAGGCTTCCAGCACCACTTTTTACCCCTCTAACCACTTTAATCATTCTTTTGTGCTGATTCCTCTCTCCTCCAAGTTATCTGGGAATTTTCCACATGCATATTGAATACCTTAGAGAAAATAAGGCAAGAAATCTGCTAGATGTAAGTTTTGTTCAGAAAATTGGTCAAATTAGGGAAGATATTGCATTAGTGTAGTAAGATGGACATTTAGTAAACTTGGGTTTTCATGCACACTGCTCACAACTGTCTGGGGCTGAGGCAGGTCAAATGAGACTCCCTTAGAGTTATCTTCTGATTATGCAGTCCCTGAGAATCTGTGATTTAGCTTTGAGTTCCTCCAGTCAAGTTATTCCAGTGGGTGTGCAAACCAGTCACAGACAGAGAACCAAATGCTACTTATATTGAACAAAGTAAATAACATCAGTAGCTTGAGTCTAACAAGTCCAAACTTGCAACAGTTTGAGAGATATTAATTTTAAACAACATACAAAGTGACAGTCATAACAAAATCACACAGAATAGGAATTTCTCTATATTAAGATTTAACCTTCTGCCTAAGCTCCTTCACCAAAAAAGGGTAAATAATCCTCTCTAAGAAGCCTTTAATGTCAAATTACACACCAACCAGTACCTACAAACACTAACAGAGATACTAAAAAAGGCAAGCTCAGATGTACCTGGATTAAATGCTGTCTGAAACAGAGTAAGATTAGCTTTAAAGCTCTAACAGAATATTGAATGCAATTCCACAGTGCTCCAAGTTGCTCTCTCTACCTGCTTTATGGCAGGGATCAATTCTTTACATGCTCAGGTAAAAGAAAATGCAAACCAAACAGACCCAAGAAAATACCAAACAACAACAAAAATATCCCCACCATAACAAAAAAAAAAATCAAACCATAGTAAGTAAAATTCTACTTAAAGAATTTGGAACTGTGCCTGAAAAAAAGCCCACCTCAAAACACAAAGAATTCTTTAAGTAAAACTGGTCTTATAATACCGATTTTTATTCAAGATGGACTGAAAATAAATACTTACTATTACTTCACTCAGCCTGGAAACAGAAAGAATATTCTTCTTGGTCAGTATTAACTATTTTAAAATGAGCTGCTCCAGCTTATTTCAAGTCACTTAAGTTTGAAGGCAACAGAGAATGTATCATTTTCATGTGTGTGCATCCATACACAGATATTGTATATATAAACCATGTGTATACGTATTTTGCTGCCACCTTGTGAACAGTCTCTGAATAGGGAGGTCTAGCTCACACAGACTCAATTCTGCCACCTTTATTCACATTTAGCTCAACTAACTTTAATTATAGATACTTTCAAAATGAGGACTCAATGTGACAAAGGATGCTTAGTGCAAGAAAAAGTGCTTAGTGCAGAAAAATTTAAAAGACTGAATAAAATAGCTGAGTCTTCCACAATTTCCATACGTTTTTATGTCATAATTTATTGCCACAATTATTATAGAAAATATAACTAAATTCTTTCTGATAAAAATATTGCAGCTTTGCATCCAAGTTGTATGGCTGTCTTCAAAACAGAATAAGCTGGTGTCTGTAAAAAGAATAAAAGATTAAATACATCTACTGAAGTGTTTTGCTTGAATCAGATTGTGACAAGGAATAATAAGCACTATTAAAAAAATATCAAAGTAAAAACACAAGCAAGCCAAGAAAACCCCACCTGTAGTTGCAGTCTAATATATCCTAGAGAAAACTAAATTAAAATTTATCAACTTTTCAGAATATTTCCATTTCTCCACAAATGTAAGTCAGGAGAAAAAATAGGAGAGAAGTCACACATTCCCCATAGAGTATCCAAGGGAGCACAGAATTTAGTTGAGTATTTCACACTTCCTACTAAGATGATGCCTCTAGTTCCCAGCACTGGGAATATATACATGGATAGCATTTATTAGCCTAACTTCAAAAATATTTAATTTCAACTGAAAATAAAATCTAAAAATTTGCAGAGGACACCTCTTAGGAAAAAAATCAAAACACTTTAACACTTGACATTAATTTCAACAGATTCCATTCTGTTCTAGAAAAATGAAAGTTATAACATGAAGGAGATTCTTATATGCATCTTTGGGCAACAGTATCAAGAGCCTTATTTTCTGCTTCTCAAAGAACCACATCTCAATCTCTAAGTAAGGAAGGTAAGAGCAGCACATCAACATGCTCACTGACAGCATCAATTAGTCAACATCCTACTCACAGCTTCTGCATCGTGCTCAAGCCCAATGTCGTGGTGCTCCTGCTCATCATCCCGGAATTGCTTTATTACCTTTAAAAATAGCAGTTACTGAGCATATTTTGCAGAGAAATCAAGGCAGCCAGTACACAAAACTAGATGCTGTTGTCCATTGTATACACCATAGCAAGCCAGGGTCTCTCAAAACTTCTCAAAGATCTGAACCTCCAATTCAGCAAGAAGGGAATTATTTACAGCATTCCCCTAACCTGAAGTTCTTCTAGTGGTCTCCAAAGAAGTCTTTAATTTCAAGCTGCTATTTAATTAATATATTACTATCTTTTTCACTGTTTCAAAAAAATCTATAGTCATAGTAACTTCTAACACTGACTAGTTTCACACCCTCACATTATTCTGACAATTTGAATAAAGTCCCTGCCTTGCCAATCAGTAAGGGTGCTCCCCTGTAAGCTAACCAGGCTTTTGTCCATTCTAGCATACTCCAAAGAGCAATTGTTTGTCTTCTAATTTTTCAGCCAGGACAAAAAGGTTCAGAGGATTTTCTCCTGAGATGCCTGCAGATGACCAGGATTGCTTAATGAAGAGCTCAGCACTCACAGACACCTGGACACTGTCCCTGCCTAACAGGTTTGCATTGCTTTTGGTGTCCTCACTAGTCCTCCTCATATTGGCACTGTGAATAAACTCACTGCCTGGATTTTTCTATTTTGTGCCACCTCTATCTATTTGGTTACACCATTATCTTCAGGGGTGATATTTCCCTGGTGCACCTCAGCACAACCCTGGTGACTTCAGATACAATTTCTGCAACAATAGGATACTGGCATAATCAGATTTTGTTACATGTTACATTATGCACAATTAAACACACTGGTAGCCAGCAAGGCTCGAAATGAACCAGTTCCACATGCTGCCTGTGGAAACAGCTCAACATCCCACAACCACCTTACACAAATGTGTCCCAGTTTGATACCTAAAACGCTTGGGAAATTATTTTCTCATAGAGCTGACAAACATCAGCTCCTTACACACTCTGAGAACACCCAGGACTAGCACATGAACAGGGTGCTGGCTGGCAGCAGTGCCAGGAGGGCAAACCCCACCCTAGGGTGTATCAAACACAGCATGAGCAGAGGGGTTGGAGAAGGGGTCATCTCGAGCTCACCCTGAGCACTGTGTGCAGCTCTGGGCCCTAAAGGTTAAGGAGCATGTGAAGGTAGTTGAATGCCTTCAGAGAAGGGCAACACAGCTACTGTGCAATCAATACTTCCTCCTTTTTTTTTTCCCTCTAAGCCCTTCCTTTCAAATAAAATTAATCAAACTTAAAGCATAATTCTTCCACTTGCAAAGGAAACTCTGCATTACTGAAAGCATGCTGAAGATAATCCATCATAAGTATTCATTTTGGTGCTGAAGGAAAAAAGCATCCTTTTATTTCAATAGTTTCTGTTGACTTCAGCATTCTAAGTGGCAGAACAAAAAGATTCACTGCAAATTCTAAAAGCATATTATTTTAAAAGACTAAATCACATTGGATAATTCAATCAATGTGCTAAAACTACTTTTAAGTCACAGTTAAATACCTGCAATAGTTCTTTGTACTTTTCTGGATCCTCTTCTATTAGAGTTCGGATCTGGTTGTTGTAGTGCTCTGATATACTCTCTTCCACAGCCACTGTGCAAGCCATTGCACCCTTCTTTCCCAGTAAAGCACTTCCAGCCCCTGGGATTGGGGTACCAGATACATGAACACAATGAAATCTGATGCAAAAGAAATAATTTAACACAACTGAAGACTTCA
>VZTT01049014.1:19150-34233 GCA_013400855.1 Buphagus erythrorhynchus
GCCTGGGGGGCGGGCAGGGAGCGGAGCGGAGCCGAGCCCGTACCCGGCCCGCAGCGGAGGGGCCGGCGCTGCAGCAGCGAGCAGCGCAGAGCAGGAGCCGCGGCCGCCGCCATGGCGCCGAGCACACGTCATCAGCGCGCGCCGCCGTCCCGCCCTTTCGCGATTCCGATTGGCCCCGCGCCGCCGCAGCACTGGGCAGCGCAGCTGTCAATCAAAGCCCGCGTCCTGGTTGCCATGGGAACGAGGGGCGGGCCCAGCCCGGCCCCCTCAGCCACAGAGAGCCAGCGGCGTCAGACGGTGTGGTAAAAAAATACCGTTTATTGAGGGGTCATTTCTTAAAAACGAGCCCAGAAAACATTCCTAAACATTACGTAAAAAGGATAGTGTCTCGCATTAACTAAGAGCGGACTAATGCACATTTTAAACAATGAACGTAGTTTTGTACAGAAAATCCTTAACCACAATCTTTAAATAAAGGACTGCATTAGTAGCCTACAGGGACACACTGTAGGTTCTGTGAGACACATGGGCCCAGCGGTTCAGGTAAGAGAGGAGATGTCAAATCAAGGGGTACTGACACACAGTACTGCCAACCAATAATTTAATGAAATATTCACATTTTAAAACACATAGAACAGTAGTCAAGATGTTCATACAATAATAAAACATAAATAATAATTACTTAAAACGTTAAAAAAAAAAAAAAAAAAAGGGCCCTCCACAGCAGCAAGGCTGGTGCCCCAGCAGTGCTGTGCCTGCTGGCTTCTTCCTGCTCCCAGTGTTTATTCAGAGCTCTTTTTTATCAGCTTGTTTTCTCTGAACCATTTTGTGACCAGTTATCCAGTGTTCAACTGCTCTTGCTGCTTCAGGGCAGCATAGATAGCAAACCCTCACCTCTAAAAATATTTTTAAAACTGATTTCAAACCCATTCCATATTTTCTTTTCCTATGCACTATTTCAGAATACTTCCATACATACTTCTTTTTTAAAACTAAAGCAAATGAAAGGCATTGAAAACATGTAAAACCATACCTTTCCCCTCTAATGTGATTCTTATAGCATAATTTGTAAAAACAGTACAAAAGAGTTTCAGTTCTGATCATATTTTACCCAAACTCCCTGAAAAAATAGGAATGTAACAAATCCCAACAACCCTGAAGCTGTATCAGCATTAAAGTATCCTTTTTTGAACAGCTCTAACACAGTATAAATCAGCTGAATTTCCAAGTTTTGGAAACCTTAAGCACCACTAGCTTAATCAAGAAAGACTCAGACCACAAGCACCTATTACTTAGACCACAGTCCCAGGGTGCCAGTCAGCTTCTCAGTTTTTAGAGGCTGCAAATGCTTCTGCAGTTATCTTGTTGTTCTGGGAGTTTCAGGAAGTCAAGTTCTTTTGGCTTGTGTGGTTTTCAAGGATACCTCTGAGCTTCTGCTATCTTTCTGATAAGGAACATCTTGTCACGACTCTCCTGGAAGGACAGAATAACAAGTATGCTCCACATGAACAGTGTTAATACAAGTCATCTACAACAGCTCATTTCTTCATTAGAAATAAGTGCACTCACCACATTGTACTCCCCCAGCACTCTCTCAACTGCCTGAACAATTTCAAGTTTACAATAGCCTTGATTTCGTTTATCTCACCTCACGTCACACATTAACAGCTCTAGATTGAGCCTAGTAAAAACATCTCACATGCATCAAAATTTAAAACCATGCTTCCAGGAAGCTGAACAGGAGCAAGCAAACAAAAATAAGCATGGAAGAATTTTAAGAATTGGCAGCTGATTTGTGAACCCATCAAAAAGCAGGAAGGCTTTTGTTCCTAAATTCCTCACTCCTCAAAAATCTCCCCCAGTTGTATTTTTCTGCACACAGGTTGTTAAATGGCATACCTAAAAGAAACACATATCAAGAAATGGGCTATTTCATTAGAAAGTGAGAAGTCTCACAACTGAGGCTGAGTTCTGACTCCATCAGTTTGTCAGATCCCAGCATACGAATGCTGCCAAACCTGGAAGTGGCTTTTGATGGCCACAGAGCAGCATTTCTGCACTGGCACCCTTCTCCAAAGGGCTGATCAGTGGTGAATTGTTCCACTTGCAGTACCTGCTCAAGCAGTTCTGGGCCTACACTCAAGAACAAGACCAGAAAAGATGCAGTAGAAATACAGCCTGGAAGGAAGGGTAGGGTGTTGGGTGTCTGTTTGTGAGGGCAGAGAAGGAAACAGAAGTAGAGGTTGTGCAAGATGGTGGAGGAGACAGGAAACACAGGATTCAGGTTCTTCTTTGGCAGAAAAAAAACATGCAGATAAGTGGATTTAAACAAGGCAACAGATGAAAAACAGAGACACAACTTCTTGGAGCAGATCTCCTGTATGTGTGTTGCCTGATATAATCAGATCTTGTTGCAGTTGCAGCAGGTACCCAAGAAAATCAACTCCACTGAGAAATACCACAATGCTTTGGTTATTTTTCCTGGGTAATTTGTAAAACATTCTTCACTGTCTATAGCAAACACAAAATATCCAGGAGACTATGAAAACCAATATTCCTCTGCATGCCTCTTTTCTGTACCCCTAAAGTTCTCTGCATTGTGTCAGTAAAGTGTTGGGTGAGATCTTACCAAAACCAGTTGTTCTCTCAGCTGTTCAACCACTCGCTTGTGGGCTCGAGCCAAGGCAATAACATAGAACATAACGATGCTGTAAACCACAAACAAAAAGGGAAGACTTGAGATTTCCAGTGTGTGTAATAAAAAGGTTCAGGACAACATATAAACAAATGGAAGGGCTACAAAAGGAAAGGCTGGGTGGAGTCCAAAATAAGCCACATGTTTTTTCAAGCACAGAAGTTTTAGAAAGCATCAGGTAATAAGGCTCCAAAATTTGCTAACAGTTTATTTAAACTGAAATGCAAAAAACTCCATTTAAACTTAAGGAAAAAAAACCCAACTTTTTATTGCAAGACTGACCAGACACTGGAACACTGGAACAGTGTTGTAGAGTCTCTATATCTTTGGAGATATTCAAAATCTAACTGGGTATAGTTCCTGCTCTACTTGACCTTGTTTTGAATAGGAGAATTGGGTTAGATTCTCTCTACAGGTGGCATCCAACCTTAAAAATTCTATGATTCTACATTGAATTTCTTCTTACAGAATGACTGTTTGGAGAGTTTTATTTGTTTTTTCAGACTAGGGTTTGTAGATAGGAATTGTGATCACAAGGCTTACAGTACTAATTTGCAGAGGACTCACAGTTAACATTTTTGAGGACACTGTTGAATATGGGATGTGCAAGAGGAAATGGAACAAAGCTGATGAGTGTGAACACATGGGCAAAGATATAAGGGCTGAGGATTCATATGGGTTTTGATGCTTTTGACTGCAGATGGAAAATCTAGTCTAATAGATGCTTGGTATGAGTTCAGTAAGCAAGGAAATGAAACTGCATAAAGGAATCAAGTCTCCACAGTACTCACCAAAGGATCACAAAAAAAGGCACTGCAAAGGCTTCTGATGCTATGCCAAAAAAGACCTGCTGCAGACCTGTTGGAAACTGAAGTATTGTATCTGGAATAACTTCCCACGAAGTGCTAAAATTCCTGAACAGCCCACATGCCTTGGAAGAGGGGATACTGTCAAAGAAGCAGAACAGAAATATGTTACACCAAAATGTGAAGATAAAATAATCCAGCACAATCCAAGCACTAGTTTGGTGATGCAGTAAGTGTCATATATGTCTATAAAACTAATTTTTGTTTATATGAACGAAGCTATAAGTTTATGTGTTACACCCTATATATTTTATTCCATTAATCATTCTAAAGTTGTGTGTCTGCTTTTACAGAACTGACCTTAGAATAAATGTCAACTTCACAGAACTTAAAATTGTCACTTACTATGCTATGCTGACTCCCAGAGGGACAAAAGCCAAGAGGAGCCCAATCAACAGCACCACCAGGAAGAAAAAGTTGGAGCTTGATGCCCTTATAGGCCTTGCTGCAGGTTTGCGTGTGTGTATCAAAACAATCTGAAGCAGAAGGTGAGTAAAACTGTTACCAGCACATCTATACAGACATACATCCAAATATACTTCCCCCAGCAACTGATTTTCCATTCTCAAACATGCCACCAGCTACCACACAAACACCTCCTTTGATGTGCATGGGCTGAGAAGCACTAAGATAAGATTGCCTCAGATTTTGGTATAAGTCAATGTCTCCTAATTTGTGTAAGAATTTGATCCAGGGGACCTCACACACTTGCACAGAGTCAACAGACACAGCCATTTGGTGTATGATCCATGGCACTGCCCTTGGCTTTGCTCTGCCACATCTTCACTGGATACAAGTGATTACAAGATCCCCTCTTGCAAGACCTAAAGTATCAGCAAGAATTGGCTGCACAGAAGGAGCTGTGTGGTCACTGAGCAAAACTTCTGAGAGTGTGAAATCACACAAACATCCAACCCAGCTTGGATTTTCCATTTTGCTCTCAAATTTTTAGCGGTTTTGTAAAATTTTGTCCAATTCTAAGCTGTGTTACTAGTGAATAGATTACTGCAGGGAAGTGTTATTCAACTAGCTTTGCTACATAAAATGCTTTTCTTTTAAAAAAAGACAAATAATTTGAGAAGTAGTAATTGAAATGTGACTTTGCTTGACTTCAAAGCAAAATTCTACCTTCTGTTAAAAGCACAAAACCTTTCTGAAAACGGAATATCATTGGCTCATTCCATCCACTGCATCCAGAGATGGTTCTAGAGTTTTTTGTTGGTTTTTGATCACCTGCATACCTATATGACTGCATTACAAAAACCACAGAGATGTACTCAGTCCTTTATCAACCACATGCCTTCATTACCTTTTTAACATAAAAAATGATGAAGTATTTTATAGTTGCTATTGCAGGGAGGAGTGGTGAAAAGAAGGTTCCAATCCAGCAAATAGTCTGCCCATAAATGATTTCCAGGACATTGTCAGAAATTTCAAATTCCTTATGTCCAAACCACTGAATGAGCTTGCAAGAGCAATGAGTAACTAACAACCTGAAACCAAAGAATATTGTTAGTCCTAAATTGAAGTTGTGGAGTTTTAGATGCATTTTAACACATTTGAAACACACCAAACTTAGCATTTAAGTATTAGACAACATAACAGAAAATGTCTGAAGAAAAAAGCTCTCAAATATCAAAACATATACAGCCATCTGAATAGTCAATGGGAGCTTGAACCATCAGAAATATATTTGTGCTTTATTTTAAAACTAGCAATTTGGTTAGAAATATGGGGAATTTAAAGCAGAAAAAAGAAAATATGTTTCACATGCCATTTGTAAAAATATGTTTAAAAAGCAGAGATACATACTTTCTGGGGAAGTCCACAAACAGGGCCACAGCAAGAATTACAATAAAATCAAATATCATCAGTTTGTACATTTCCTGCCCAACATCAGATTCCCAGCACTATAAAAACAAGTCAGGAAAAACAAGATTAGCAGTCTAAATAAACAAGTGAAAAATCTGTCTATCAGTAAAGCAATAACTGTCTCAGTTAACAGCATGAAATTCAAATGCTATTAACTCAAATTTCTAAAATATTCAACTGTTTCAAAGTTCCCGTACCAAGCTTTTTACTTTTTTTTTTTTTGATTTTGGGGTTTTTCTGTGAAAGGGGGAGGGGGGGTGGCTGGGTGTGTTTGGTTTGGTTTTGGCAGTTAGGGTTTTTGTTTGTTGGGGTTTTTTTAATTTGTTTTTTGGTTTGTTTTTTTTTTTGGGGGGGGGTTTTTTGTTTGTTTGTTTGGTTTTTTTTTTGTTTTGATTTTGGGGTTTTTCTGTGAAAGGGGGTGGGGGGGTGGCTGGGTGTGTTTGGTTTGGTTTTGGCAGTTAGGGTTTTTGTTTGTTGGGGTTTTTTTAATTTGTTTTTTGGTTTGTTTTTTTTTTCTTTTGAGGAAAACCCATTTGCCTTAATGCTGCAAAAGGCAGTAGCACAATGTCTCCAAAACACAGCTACCTCAGACAATCCTCATGGTGGACAGAAAGTCTGTGCTAAGGAATCATCTGCCATTGGATTAATTCTAATCAGAGTTTTACACAAAGCATATACGTGTAACAACTGTGCTGGTTTGCCCTGAGCAGTGAGAATCAATACCAGGTATAGCATGAACAGCAACCCCAGGGCTGATACTGAACACCTCTAGACAAGCAACTCTCATGGAAAACAAATCTCTGTTCACAAGCTCAGATGATTAAAGACCAAGATAAATCTACTTACAGGATAGAGTTTGTAATTGTATCCACAGGGTTTACACTTGTCACTACCACAGTCAGAGATCTGACTCCACAGTGAGAACAAGAGAACGCCAATATTGGCCAACCGCACGAAGACACACCTGGAAGAAAGGCAAAACCTAACTCCAAACATGCCAAAAAATAGCCATGTTAACACTTGGCTCACCTTGTACAGGAGTCCAAAGAAGCCTTAAAATAGAAAAGGGTCATGCAGACCTTTAACAAGCCAGCCAGCCAGATAATAAACACATTTCTTTCCTTAGTAGTAAGTTAAAATCGCTTTTCACCTTCCCAGCTTTAGGCTACAGTCCCTTGTTTCTTTTCTCAGGAGTGTTTCTAGATTAGTCACTTCAGTTGCAGATCTTGATGCTGCAATGGGTTGCAATTCCCTAAGGTACAGTTCTGTGTGCAGTATTTCCATTTCATGTAGCTTCAGGCCTTCTGAGGCACTTGGCCAAATCAGAAATACAAAGCATGGACTTGCAGAGTTCAGGTGTTTCAATCCAGATCTTACTGCTTTAAGCTGCCAAACACCAGCTCTTACACTGAAGTATCTTTTACCTCAAAACTTTTAACTTCTGCCTTGAGCAAAGCTATGCTTCAGTCACTGCTATACACACACTGTTGCTCATTCAGAGAACCGCTGCATGCAAAGCAGTGAATCCACAGCTCACCAGCCACAAGTTCTCTGCTGACTATTCAAGTTGAAGATGTCCAGACCACACAGCTAAATGGGACCAAGACAAAAACTTGGACACTGAGATGATTGCACTGCACTGTTGTCAAAACAGATTGTTCCCAGATTTAAACTTTCCAACTAAACACTGGCCAAACAATGCCTCCTTGGTTTCCAGTGCCAACCTCTCTGCTTCTTGATGTTTCAATGTTTACAGTACATATAGTCTACCAAGAACAAGTTGTTGAAACATCCAAGGCCACAATAAAAACATCTTTACCTCAAGAGTGTCAGCTTGATTTCAAAGGCTGGTGTATACTCTTCAAATCTGATCAGAAATGAGAAGATCAGAGGACCAATGAAGTTGGCCAGTGTGATCACTATGGAAGGCAAATACTGCACTAAGAGATTCACCGGGGAGTTGGCATTGTCAGCGTTCTGCAGAAGAAGAGATGAGAGAAACATAATGCCTAGAGCAACACACCTTCCTGAGTGTGCTGTCTCCAACTACACACCAACCTGCCTTGTCCAGGATTCAGGCAGCACCTTTTACTGTCTTCATCGTCCACTGACATTTGCACCAGGCAACAGGAATCAACACCAGGTATAACATGAATGGCAAACCCAGGGCTGATTCTGAATACCTCTAGACAAGCAAGTTTCACAGAAAACAAATCTCTATTCTTTATACAAGCCTGATCACTGCTCTCTCTGCAGTTTGCTGCTACACACCCTTGCTTTCTCCTGCTCCCTTCACCAGGGAGGAACTCCCTCCCCTTCCAGGTAAGAGTATTTCTGTGCTTCCTCAAAGCTTCTGTTTAAAGAGGTTCAACTCACCAAGGTTTGTGTCTGACTGTTGCTAACCAGCGCTAAGGCTACCAGGTTCTACAACTATTCCAAGTGCAGGCACTTTTCAATTTATTCTTACTGATGCCAAGCAGCTCCCCTGACTTTCCTACCATCCTGACAAGCTCCTCTAACTGCTCATTAAGACAAGGAAAAGATATCAACCCTCCTACTTAGAGCCCACAGTAAGTGAAGCTGCTCTTGAAGTTATTCAGTGTTGTGTGGTCCTCTTCTCTGCCCTCAAATAATACCTCTGACACAAACTCATTTAGCCCCCATGTCCTGCTTCTGTCTGTGCAATCCTGGCAGTTTACAGAAGTTCAGAGGTCCACCACGAGCACAACTTGCCTTGTGAACAGCTAAGTCCATCACACCAGCAACTTATACAGGGGAGAGAAAAACTGTGGTCCCCGTTTCTACCAGACTAATCAAACCCTGGGGTCCTACAGAGAAGTAAATTACTTTTGTGAAGGTGTCACAACCAGAAGCTTGTCTGCTTTGTTCTGCTTCTGAACCACTCTTTCCATCTGCTTGTCCTGCTGGTGGTGGAACCCACCCAATCTGATTCTTTCTGCTAGTGACGCAAGAACCTTTGCTTCTGAAAACTGCTCTGTGTTCAAAGCCTTCCTGTTTCCCCACACAGAGGTAACTCAAGCCACAAGACAGATCATAATCTTCACTCTGCCTTCCCCTGAAGTGCATTTTTGCAGTTGACAATGAACCAGATCACGTGAAACTGATCATGATGAAGTTTGATTTAACCAGCTCAGTTCTTCCAGTCAGTTCACTGCCCAGACCCAGCAGATCACAGTGAGGTGAGCATAGTTACAAGGGAAGGGTAGTGAGGGCTGCTCTTCTTGTCAGCTCCAAGGCAATCAACACTGAAGCCTCTGCAGCAATGGGAGACATTACTGGGGAGGCTTTTTTGGCACAAGGTTCTTGATCTTTCCTGCTCTCATCTACTAAAAAAATTGTAAGTCTGTAGAAAGCATTTTCAGATGCCTGCATGAAAGGTGCTATATTAAGATACTTGACTCTTTCACAATAGTTCCTCTTGCTGTAATCACCAGCTTTCACCAAATCTGTCCTAGTGTCATTTCTTATACTCACATTGGAATTTTCTTGAGAGAAGACAGTTACTCTATAAATAGAGTAAAAGCATCCTGATAAAATGGCAATGACAATTATATTTATAAATATTCTCAGAGAGTAGATGCATATCTTTTCTTTCATTGTCCTCTCAGCTATTTTTTGCTTCAGTTTTTCTTCCTGCAAGTCTGTCTACAAAGAAAAGAAAAAAGAGATGTAGTTTTTTGGTGCAGCATACAACACTTAACACCATGTCTTCTACCCCTGAGAAGTGCAAATGTGTAGCCTTTTCTACGAGAGTCACGCCAGCTCCTGCCCAAGCACACAGAGCTGAGTGTCTTTTATTTGACAAAACAGGTCCATGCAAGAATGGAAGCCCCTGTGTGCTCAGCCTCCTCAAGCTGAGGGCTCTGTAGCCAAAGACAAGTGTCCTGGAATCCTCTTGTCTCTACTGTATCAGTAACACATTTCCTTGAGGACAGACAGTTTGCCTGTTTGTTGAGAGACTGATATCAGCTTGATACTAAACTCTGAAATGGGTAAACCAGTCACTTATCTCATTACTTCTGCAGGTAAGTAACCAGCCCTCACCACAATGGCTCAAAATTCCTTCTACTCTTTGTGAAGGAAAATTGGGGGATGGCACTGAAAGAAGGAAATACAGTCTTGAGCAGCTTGTCATGTAAACTTGGCGTATTTCACCTCAACTGACATGAAAATACAGTATCTCCTCTGAAGACAATTTAACCTGGGCAAACCCACATAACACCCACATGAATGTATTTTCTGAGGACTTATGTCCATCAAACAATAATATTAAGGGGCTAGTTCTTCTAAGATGCGTGTTCTGGAGGCTAAAGTGTAGCAAGTGAAGGAGATTCTGATTCTATGGTGAAAAAAGATGGCTGTGAACTTCACTAGTGCAGAAAGCAACTCACTGTAATTTATGAAATCTGTAATTACCGCTTTGTGGTTTGAAGTGGAAGCATCTTCTCAAAGGTAATTTTTTCACACAAATATCTGCTTCCAGAGAGCAAAAAGAACGTCCTTGTTTTACCAAAAGAGCCTTTCAGACTCTTTTCAGAGCTTTATGATTTGGGAAATCTATAGCTGCATCAGCATTTTGTATGTACATGTGTGCCAAAGACACCTAGTGAAAATCTTTCTGTATCTTCTTACTGCAACAATAATCTCAAACAGTACAAAGAACACCATCTGGATTTTATTTCCCCCCAAACTACTGCTTACTGCACTGCATGTTTAAACCCCAGAACACTCAAACTAATCCCTGCAGTGTTTTGCCTACAGTTGGGACAGCTTTTCCTGTTGGATTATGCAGAACTAACACAGGAAGCAGGACTGGATTGTGAGGAAGAGGCAGATAAGACAAGCTAACAGGCTGGCGTGGGTCCCCAGTGGGTGGGGGAAGGGCCAACAACATCCGTGCCAATTCTTCTCATGTTGCACCACGACTCCAGCTACCTAGAAAGCAGGCAAGAGGATGTGGGCTGCACCCCCAAAACGAGGTACTTCAATCCTTCTTAACTTTATTTTCTTATCTGCAAAATTACACACATCTCTTTTTTTTTTAGCCATCTAAGCTGTATGAAACCATAATCACAAAAAGACAGAAGTTACTCACCTGGAGCTCGTATTGCAAGCTGCGATATTTCAGCCGGGCTGCATTTGGATCTGTAATGCAGAAGTCCCAGCCTGCAAAAACTTTGTTACAGTAACTCTGAAATGGGTCTGCATCATGCACTAAATTGTGCTTAAAGCCTTCCACAGACCTAGAGAAAAATTAATGAGAAGATGTATTTTATACACAGGAAAAACATACACAAGAAATCTGGCTGATCAAAGACTAAATGACCCCCTCTATGAGCAAACTGTCACCTTTGCTTAGTACCAGCCAGTGTCTAGGACACTTTCAGTGTGAGATTCTGTGGCAGCTGGCCCTGACTGATACAGGTTACTCCCACCTGCACTTCAACACAGTCACATTTTCTCACATCACCCAGACACAGCAAAGGAAACTGAGATGGCACAAATAAAACTCAACCAAAAAACCCTAAAGAAAATCTTCCAACAAATTCAGTATTGTTGAGGGGCTTTTACTTATAGGCATGCATACATATGAAAAACTGATACTTCAAATTGTTTTCTTTTTCCCAGGCACATCAAAGGCTACTGTGGCACTGCATCCTTAAGCAAAAGACTCCCCATTTCCACATGAACACCTCTAGAGCACAGTATGCTCCCTTCAAACAGGAATACAATGTAAACTGTGCAACAAGTAACAGTAAATAAACAACACCAACATCTTTACCTCTTTATTATCCAGAGGAAACTTAAGGCAAGGTAGGCAAATGTAGCCAGCAGGTATGCGAGTGGCAAGTTGTACCTCATCACACTGATCCATACAGCATCTATTGTGTAATAGCCATAAAACAAACTTGTCACTTCAAGGAATCCCTATGAAAATGAAGTTGAAATAGAATTTGTAACAGCAGCAACAACTGTCTTGTTAAATCCAACCTGGCATTAAGCAATCAATTTGTAAATTTAAATTAGGGCCCCCAGAAAGCTTCAAGTCTAAATATCGCCATTGCCTCTGCCAAACTGTAATGCAGGCATTGTGTGCTTAAAATCCTTCCCCTCTCCCATCAATACTGGGACCCTACACAGAGAGCACAATAGGCAGTGTGCTCAAGAATAATAAGGGATAGCAGCTGGGGAGGAAAGGCACAGGCTGCAGCACATGACCAGCCAGGCCTTGTGGTTGCTCAGTAAAAGTCAGTTTGAACGCTGCCCTTCTCAGAGATAACATACCTCAGTGATGCATATGTCTTACTATTTTTCAAAATTATCAAAGCTTCATTCCACAAGTAATTTTTTTTTTACATTTTAAATGCTATGTGAGACACTTGATTACAAAAAACAAACTAATTACTTACAGTGCCACTGAGCAAATCTTTGAGGTAAGTATAGAAGTAAACAAGTCCCTTATTGCCACTAGGTTCATAAATTGTGCAGATATCCTCTGTCAAAAGAAAGGCATGAAAAGTCACTCAAATGGTAATGCCCACTGAACTGCAAGATCACATTAATTCAAGCATGTCATACTCTTATAAATAGGATTTCCTTTTTTTTCTGGCAAGTGGAAAATAAGCTGATGGAACAGGGGAATCTTACAATAGCTGTACACAGAGAAGATGTTTACCTATGTTGTTTGGAGAAATGTAAGCAATGGTACTGTTGAATATTCCATATTTAGAAATTATGGTGGGAAGAGTAACAAAACTGAACATCAGGATAAAAATTATAAAGTTCAGCAGGACCAGAAAGCGCAGGAAGGAGAAGTAGGACTGGATGCCAGTACCAAATTTCCCTGGGAATAAAAGAAACATGTGCCAATAATTAAGATGATTAAACTACTGAAAATACAGAGAGAGCAGATTAATAAAATCAGTTTCACTGAACTGAAGAAACATTGTTAAAGCTAGTTTTAAGTACTATGGAATTTTAGCAATATAACTGAAATGCAGGGTAGACATATTAACAATTTTTTCCAATATATTTCCTTCTACCATATCATGGATTTTACATTCAGCAATAATAAGGGAAGAAAGCAACTTCTTAAGCACATGTAGTTACATCTGAAACTATGCTCACACAGGTAAAACTGCCAATAACAGAAGCAACTTTCCAGAGGAGAAATGGACATCAGACAAGAAATACCTTCTATGCTGTGAAGATCATGTCGCCAAGGCACCAGGTAAGATGACAAGCCTTTGATTTCACTGAGTGCTTTTTTCAATGATTTGCTGCTAGTTCTTCTCCACTTCTTCCATCTAGATAAATGTTCTGTATCAGCCTGCTGAGAATTCCTAAGAATCCAGAAATAGTTACTGAGCACAAGAAATAATTTTTCATTCCATATAACAGGGCTTAACAGGATGGAGCCTGCCTGCAGCCTTCAAGGGATAGCTAAAGTAACATACACAAACTCTCCCCATCTGATCCTGCTGGTAATGGCAACATCAACTTAATTCAAACAGGGCAAGCTCTCTCATGAAAAACACACACCACTCCTGGAGAAAAAAAACCCCAAAAATTGACAACAATAGCTTTTTGAAAAATTTGCTGCAAAGTGCCAATTCAATGAATTTGAGAAAATATTTTTTGCCAACACCTCTGGGGATGCACTGTTCTAATAACTAGCTGCAAACAAACTATGAGAATGAGCCACTGTCTGTAACTTTTAACCACTCACTTATGGATTTTCATACTATATTAATATATTTGCATTTTTAAAATTAATGCCTTGTCAGCAACAGCAACAAGGATAATTCTGAATGACTCAGAGTTTTCATTTTGTTGTTTGTTTTTCGAAACCTTAAAACCAGACAAAACTTTACAGAAACATAGCTTGAAAATGGACTTGTATGCAGCAAATTCTGTTCCAGCCTCTGATGCCACTGAAAAAAGACAGAAGTTAAGTAAGTACCCATGAGGACACAGTGCTGGGGTACCAAGGTTTGAGTTTTAAAAGACTTGTACTCAAACCTACTCATGTGCCCAAGGGATGCACTGCCATGTGTGCTCTGGGTTGCCTATTTCCTCATCCTTCCAGCATTTTGGCAGGAAGTCAAATTAAACCTATACAAACAATCAGGCAGCAGATGACCTCAGCTTTAAGAGCAAATACAGCTCCTCTCAAGAGATTTCATTCTGTGGAAACTACAGGCTGCAGTTTGCAGTGTTTCAAATTCTGCAGAACTGTCTGGCCCGTGTTCAGTTTGCATTTTAAGTAGAAGCGTGGGCTGCATATTCATCTGAGTTACAGAAGTTGAGTGTTAAGCTCTCAGCTTATGCCGAGCACTTTGTGCTGGCAGCTGCTGCACAAATGCAGATCACCGACCTGTAGAAGCGCCAGGAAGCCCCACCAGAATCTCTCAGTGCTAACATGTGTAAACAAGCCTGGGACATTGCAACTCCACTCCTCCCTCCAGTTCCTTTTTCTTGAAGAACTGAACTTTAGATACCCAACTTCAAGTAAAAATTCAAGGTATTGAGCACTTTCCTTCTACTGTTTCTTGCGTACAGGCTATAGAGTTAAACTCCAGGCTCAGGCTGTTTGCCGCTGCTCTTGCAATAGAGTAGCTCTTGTTCTATCTGGAGTACCAGACATTAATTGTACTTCCACCTCTCTCCTGGTTCATAACTAGAACTACAATGTACCTGATTTAAAGGTGCAGCTGTTCTCTGACAGTGCAAAACCACATCCTGTATCCTCTGTCCTCAAAGCAGCTTTCAGCCCAGCAGTGAGACATGAGATAACAAGCACTGAAATTAAGGCTAGGCAAGACAAGGTCTTGCAAACCCTCCCTCCGGGGGGTTACCACCGGGGGCAGAAACAGCGCACAGGAAAGAGTCATTTAAAAAGGAATGGGGCGGGGGGAGAAGATAAAAAGAAGCAAAGGTCCTGGGAAGCTTCCTCTCAACTGTACAGAGCCACAGCAGAGAGAGCACACCGCATTGTGTAGGAGCAGCTTAGCAGACTCGAGAGCAGCAGTACTTGCATAGCAGCGTTGGGGGGAAGGGGGCGGGGTGTTCATGCAGATAACTCACAGTGACCCTTGAAAGCACAAAACCCTGAGAAAAAAAAAAGTAACAAAAAAACCAAAACGGAAAACAGTGAGAAATGCGTTTAAAATGTGTTTGTTTGCTACAGTTTTGACTTATTTCTTCCAATTCAACCTACTTCTACCCCACTTAGCAACTCCCTCGTGCCAGCCAAGAGCACTCGGGCACCTTCGTGTCAGAATCACATGCCACAGGGTGAAACACATACAGCCAAACTCAGTTCTGCTTCAGCCTTCCAGCGCACCTGGGCTGTCTGTAGGAAATAGTCATTTAAAAAAACCAAACCAAGGAAGAAACGCGTGAAGATTAACCTTATGATTCTCTTCTCCGCCATGCACTTCGGGTGCTCTCTGGCAGGGCGATCAGTCCGTTCGTCTCTGTCCTGCAGCAGCGCCCGGGCCGCGGTCCCGCGGCTGCCGGCGGTGCCCAGCAGGGCCGGCCGGCGCTCCTGGGTGCCCCCGCGGCGCCTCCGCGCCGACTGATAGCTGGGCAGCTCCTGCAGGAAATCCACAGGTGCGGCGCCGTGC